>PVJA010032355.1:0-24161 GCA_004027025.1 Myocastor coypus | reverse complement strand
GGTTAATGTTTAGTTGTTTGATCAATCTTATATACCTATATGTATTAATCTAAACTGATCCGATGATGAAAATATGTAATATAACCATTGTTAAATTTAAACAATAAAAGAATTGGAAAAAATAATAATAATAATAATAATGTTGATTTAGAAGGGTTAATGTTTAATTGTTTGATCAAGCTTATATACCTATATGTATTAATCTAAACTGATCTGATGATGAAAATATGTAATATAACTCACGTTAAATTTAAACAATAAAAAAGGAAAAAAAATTAAAGAGGGAAAAAAAAAAGTTCTGAAACAAGAAAAAAAATAAATAAAATGAATAAAATTCAAAAAAAAAAGTTTACAACTTGATTTTTTCAAAAAAGTCAACAAACTGTAAGCACCTGTTAATAAAGGTCTTAAATAATGATAATAATAAAATAATATTAGCACTTAAGCAAGGTGTACTTTTCTTTGGGGGAGAGGGTGTTAGAAAATGTAATGGTCTTAATATGCTGTAGAAATTGTATTCTGGCAGCCAGCACGGAGAGCCAAGTAGTGCTCGCCTTGGCCTGTTTCAGTCCTACTCTCCAGTGGACTTGCTGACTGAAGCTCATCTTAAAAGAACATAAAAATAGGGTTCTGCCAGGCATGGTGGTGCACGCCTATAATCCCAGAAATTGGGAGGCTAAGGCAGGAGGATCGTTCTGAGTCTGAGACCAGCCTGGGATACAAAAGTCAGCTCAAGGCCAGCCTGAGCTGCACAGTGAGACCCTGTCTCAAAAAGACAAAAATAAATAAATAATAGCGTTCTTCCTAGTGTCAGGGAGTCTCTGCCATTTTTCATCACCAGGACATACAAACCAAAGCACATGCAACTTGGGATACACACAACAATTGTATGGGGAGCAGAAACAAAAATAATCTTTGTTGAAAATCTGAAGCAATACAGTCAAATTTCTTACAAAACTGACCTCATCTTATGATACGACCCAGAAACCTTACATCCTGGTTGTTACTCCACAGCTGAGAGCTTGGGTCCACACTGAAACCTGCACAGTTGCCCATAGCAACAGTGTTCAGAACTACAAAAACTTGGAAGCACCCAAGATGTCTTCAACAGGTGAACAGATAAACGAACCATGGCACATCTCTGCAGTGGACTGTTACCTGGAGATAAAGTGAAATGAGCCACCAACTGCAATGAGAGGCCACCTCACACCCATGGGGACTGCTGTCAGGAAAAGTATAAGATGGCAGAGAATCAGGTAAATGAGAAACTTGGTGGCAGGGGGAAATGGTACAGCAACTAGGCAAAATAGTGCAGAAGCTGCTCAACACAGGAAACAGTTATTATATTGCCTGGTAACTTTGCTTTAGGTACTGTCATGGTTTATGTCTAGTTGTCCCCCCAAAGCCTCATGTAGTCATTGGGCGGGGACTTCTATAGATTGAGACTTGACTCATGAGTCACTGGGATTATGTGTTTTAGTACTGATGCAATTATTGGTCTGAGTAGGGCTGGGACTATGGGTGTGGTCTAGGCCAGATATCCTAAGGCAGAGAGCCTGATAGGGATATAAAGAGAGACAGAGAGACAGACTAGAGCTGTTGCTCTCTGCTGCCCCATTTGGTTGGCTACCTCTGCCACCATTTTGTTGCTGTTCCACCGCCATGAACTGGATGCTCTCTGCTCTGTTCCAGTCAGCCTTGGGCTGAAACCTCCACAAACTGAAACCTCCACAAACTGTGAGCTAAATAAACCTTTCCTTCCTGCATTTTGAGTGTTGAGTATTTGTCCCAGCAATGATTAAAAGTAACTAAGACGGGTATATAACCAAAAAGCTGAAGGTAAGGTCTCAAAGAGATATTGCACACCCATAGTGATGGTACCGTTATTCAGAACAGTTGAAAGGTAGCATCAACTCAAGTTTGTGTCAAGAGGTGATGGATACACAAGTGTGGCACATACACCCAGAGGGATATTAGTCATAGAAAAGGAAGGAAACTCTGGTGCACACACTCCTAGATGGAGGAGCCTTTAGGACTATACACTGGCCAGCCACAAATAGACAAACGTTGTGTGCTTCCACTCATGGGAAGAACCAAGAAGAGGCAAATGCAGCAAGACAGAAGGAGTGATTGCTGCTAGGGTCTTTAGGGAGGAAGGAATGAGATGTTATTATTTCCTAAAATACAGTCTCAGTTTTGTGCTATAAAAAGAGTTCTGAAGATGGGTGGTGGTGGTGGTTGTATAACAATGTGAATGTACTTAATGCCACACTTAACATTCATTAAGATGGTAAAGTTTGTGCTATGTATATTTTAGCACAATTAAAAATAATTTTAAAGAAAAAAATGAGCTATCAAGCCAAGAAAACACACAGAAGGAGCTTAAATGCTCATTGCTAAGCAAGAAGAAGCCAGTATATAAAGGTTACAAACTGGGGTCCCAAGTATGTAACTTTCTGGAAAAGACAGTAAAAAGACCAGTAATTGCTAGGGGTGGGGCATTGAGAGAGAGATAAATACATGGAACACAGGGCACTTTGGGGGGGGGTAATGAAACTATTCCATGTACACTGTCATGGTGAGTATCTTACTTTTGTTGCTGAGCCTAGATCCCTGACACCCAAAGCTAAAGGAGGAAGCCTTATTGGTTCACGCTATTGGAGGGGTTAGTCCATGATCTCCTGGCTCCAAGACAGGGTGACGTGGCAGAGGGGCATCAAAGGGGAGAAAGAGTTCATGATGGGCAGAAGGCAGCAGAGCAGTAAGGTAACAGAGCAGCACACACACACACACACACACCCGCACCTCTCCCCTTTGTCCCTTCCAGGCTACCTGCCCTTGGGTGGTGCCACTCACACCCAGGGTGGGCCTTCCCATTATCCACACCCAGAACTATGCCAAACCAAGTAGTGGACTAATTTAGTCTCCTTAGTGTGGGAATTGGCTGAAGCTGAAGATCTTATATGTGTAGGGCTAGAGCAAGGCCAGTCCTGAGAACACAAAGCACCCGAGGAGAGCCAGGTGAGCATGCTATTAGGCAGAGGGGTTTCGCCTGACAGTAACCTGCTGACTGTATCAATAAGCATGCTCCCTTCACTGAGCAGCTTCCTTTCCCCACCAGGAGAGAGAGCTCCCCCTGACCTCGGCTTTCTGCATTTTCACCCTTGCCTTCATTTCTTCACAGTCCTCCCACTGGGAGTTTTGGAGAGCTGCACTGGACATGGTACCTTAGTCCCAGAAGCACAGACTCTAGGTCCTGTCACCTCTGAGAAGCCCCGCCTATGACCACATGAGGCACAAGCTGTAATAGTGGGCATGTGGCATGACACAGTTATCCAAAGCCATGGGCTTTGCAACAGAAAGAGTGAATCCTCACACAGACTATGCCATACAGTTAGCATGTATAAGTGTTCATTCCTCAGTTGCAACAACTGCAGTAGACTGGTGCCAGAAGTAAAAAGGAAGGGACATTGGTGATTGAGGACATTGGTGACTTGGGAACTGGGGGAATTTGCTGTCATCTGATCCTGCAAGTCCCATTAGTGGAATCCTGGAAATGGAGTTCACAAAAGCCCACCCCTCCCTGGGAAAGCTGGGTCATCATTGTCTTATTGGCGCCAAGAGTTACTACATTGGTGCCTTTGCCCTGTGATCTATCTGCCTCTGCCTCTCTAGCACCTCCACCTGGGCTGAACTCACCTGGATTCTGACTAGAGCCTCTCTTCAATAGGATGGGCTCTTCTGATGGGATCATGGCCCAACAGTGTTCTTGGCCTGGGAGAGGCCTCTGCTTCCACACCAGGGATGCAGTGGTCACAGAGAGACTGGGAGGGCAGTCCTGGCTTCCCATGTCCCACTGCCATCATCCAGACCTTTCAGTTAACTTTCAGCTCTCCCAGACCCTTTTCCACATCTAAGGTGATTTCTAACAGAAATCATCATGGGGACTGACCAAGATGTTACATGAGTGACCCTCCACAAAGACACACTCAAGGGGCAGATATAGTGGTACATGCTTGCAATTCCAGCAATCCGAGAGGCTAAGGCAGGAGGATCACAAGTTCAAGCCAGCCTGGGACAATTTAATGATGTTATAGGATTCTGTCTCTGAATAAAAGAGGGATTGGGGTACAATTCAAGGCAAAAGGCCCAATTCAATTCTCAGTACACACACACACACACACACACACACACACACACACACACACATATGCTGTTGTGCTTGAATAAAGCCAACAATCTTGGAAGGACCTTGTGCCTTGTGTCTCTGTCCTACCTGTCAGGTCTCCCTGACCCCAAGAATGTGACCAATAACGAGAAACTCTGGGATCCCACTGACAGTCCTGAGCACCTCATAGGAAGCCATTCAGAGACGTGGAAACTGTTTCTCCCATGGAATAAGTGTCCATCCAGGAATAAGATTCTGTAAGGAGGTACCCTGGAGCTCCAGGATTCCCCGGAACTGGAGTTCTCAAACAGTGATCCATGACAATTCTCAAAACTCCACAGAAAAAAATGAGAAAATAAAGATGAAATAGTGATATTAGTAATTTTTATGAAGCTCAGTTTACTAAACTTAACATTGTTTTGTGGATGGTGGCCTCCTTTTGGGGGGAGGGAAGCAAGAATCGAAGTTAACTTTTAAATGAAGTATTAATGATTAAGGACAAAAGGCCACAAATGGTTAAAGAAAAATCTAGCAGCCCTCCATTGCTCCAAAACATTTTTTCAGTCATAAAGACCCAAAAATCTGGTGTTCATTGTCATCCCCGGTATAGGGATGATTTCTCTTCTGAGGACACATAGGAAAGATGGGACATAGAGAAGATAGGGTCTTTAAAGTCACCACCTAACCCAGGAACTTGGCACAACCAGGAAGCCTCACTATCTCCCTCCCACACCACACCTCCTGCTAGCACCCCTGAGAGACCACAGCCTTTTCAGTGTTGCTCTTCTTTGCCTCATCTTCTCTGCCTCGAGTGGATGACTAAACCCAGGCAACAGACGGGAGGGGGTGGGGACCCACAGGGCTGAATCATCATCCACTGCGGAATCAGATCCTTGAAAACGAGCGGGTTTTACAGCCCATCCCACGGTCCAGCCTGCACCCAGAAGAGCCCAGCATGGCAGGCTGAAATCCTGGATGAAATCTTCTTCGTGGGAATCTATGTTAGGAGCCAAACCAGACAACCTACGGGCTTTGGTGGGGCTTGAAACACCATAGGTTTATGGGGCTTGTACATCCTTTGGGAGCTTAAAGAAGGAAACTCAAACTAGGAGCGTTTTCCAGAAAGACCATTTCCTCAAGGCTAGGAGACAGCACTCTATTGCTCCACAAATATCTCCTGTGAGATTCAACTTCTGTCTTCCAACCGCAAAAGTTCAGTAACTCCATTCTTAGTCATTCAGCCAAGATGTATTATGAAAGTTGACATCAAGGATTGTTGGCTTGCTTGAAATGAACGGAAATGTCTTTGCGTACATCCATTTTCAAATTAGATTCATTATTACTCTCTGGCTTTGCATAACGATTCATCCAGTGAACATGCACCACTTTCCTGGTATTCTTCAAAGCAGAAGAGCAGCTGCTATTACTTATTATAGTTATTTTAGAGAGAGAATTCAACTCCTCAATGAACCAAAAGGCCAGCTGGAAAAAAAAATATTCCAATTGCCCATCATTGATTTTAGCCATATCCGTGATCCTAGACATCTTATGATCTTATCATATGTATGATCTTGGACACCTTTCTTGCAAGCAAACTGTCTTGGCAGAGTGGTGGATTTACCACTGGTGCTCAGCTTATAACAGCCAGCTGATCTGAGAAGCCAGTATGGCGCTGGATGTAAGACATTGGCCTGAGGATTACTGCCAGCAGTGTAAGAGGCGGAGCTGGAGAGACAGGAGTTATTAGGGAGCCGTCAGCTCTCCTGGGGCTGTTGGTTCTCATGGAGGGACTTGTTATGCTGGCTTTCCTGATATGAACTCAGCAGTCCTCATTATCAGAGGCGCTTGGGACCTGGTGGTCACTGAGAACGGCTACGGTTCACTTTGGGGGAGCTCTAGTCCTTACTTGGAGCAACACTTCCTAGCTTCACAGGGGAAGACGGTGCATTACTCAGTCGGCTGGAGAAGCTTGGTATGCTGGCTTTCCTGCTGGCTGTCCTCATTGCTGGAGCAGCTTGGGAACTTGTTGTCACCAAGGATGGCTGTAGTACTTTTCAGGGCAGCTCTGGTTCTTACTTTGAGTGTCACTGCCTAGCTCCAGTGCAGATCTCTCAGCCTGCTGGCACAGATCCTTCATCCTAATGATGCAGACTTTCTAGCTTCTACCACTGACCTCTGGGCCTTCCCAGTGCAGATTCATGAAATAGCCTGCATGAGACATTTCTATGGGCTCTGGGTCCTCAGCTGGACTCATGCAGGACATTGCTGTGGGATTCAGGCCCTCATCTGGATTTTATGAGTCTTTAGTGTGTGGACGGATTTCCTGCGCTCTTTGTATATGATCTTTTGGGTAATTATTATAAAATAAGCCTATAAATTACGTGTCCTGTATTGTAGTGTTTTCCTTATAAACCCTGACTATAACAGACTGTTAAAGCTCCCAGTTTTAAAAAATCTATAATCATAGAGTAAGTATAACCCTTCATCACCTAAGACTCTCCTACATCATACAAATGTCTAAGTAAGTCATGTATTTGATCAAACAATATAAGCTATTGGCAAGGCCTTTAAACTGTGCTCTGCTAAGAAGGGGCGTGTACAGGAAGGAAGAAAGAATGGGTACTGGGAAGGCATTGGAAAAGTGGCCTCTCTACCCCTTATTCAACCAGAGAAAATCCTTTTTTTTTTTTTTTTTTTTAATGTATTTAGTGCAGGGTCTGCAGGGTCTCACTACACAGATCAGAGTTGTAGTGATTCTCCTGTTTTCAGCCTCTCAAACTCTGGGATTACAGGTGCACAGCACCACGTCCAGTCTCAATCACTGTCTCAGTGCACCCTGTGGCGGGGCTGGCGCTGCATGCCAGGGATGGAACCCTGGCTGCCGCTCTCTGCCTTAGCAGGTGCTTTAGTCCACTGAGCTATCTGGCCAGCCCTGAAAATCCATTTTTTTTATTTTCTTATTTACTGTCCTTCCATGTAATAATATTTCAAGGAAAAATACATTCTTTTTGACTAAATGTTTGCAAAAAAATTTGTAATGTGAGAATGTTTTATAGAACATAAGGTAACATGTAAACATCGATTTTCTACTATATGCCCACAAAGAGAGTAAAATGTGCTTATTCTTCAGTGCCCATCATACAGAGGAGAACAAGTAGGGTGGGTTCACACACTGAGCAGTCCCTGAGCATGACCCAGCCTTTGTTTCTCTTTCTTTGAGAGGTTTTCTGGCTTTTGTCAGCCTCACAATGGGGCTGGCTCCTCTGAAGCTCCTGCACCCCTGCCTTGGCTCTCAGAAACCCCAGAGACCCTGCAGAGGGCAAGGCAGGCACGTTGGCCCTTGCGGCTGTGAGCAGGTCATCACACCAACTGTCAAAGCTGTGCTTTCATTTTTCTAATGTGCTGTTTCTTTTCCGGAAGCATGACTACTTTTGAAAAGCAGGTTCCTGGTGTTTGTTAGCCATAATGAGGAAGAAACTAGTGCCGGTTCTGGCCCTGCTGAGCTTCTCTTCAGTCTACACTTCATTTTCCCGGTCTCCATCAGGGACAGCCCATGTGGATGCACCAGTCACCTGAAAAATGATTGCTATCTTTCTCAGTGACTATGATGAGAGGCCCTATTTTAACTCTAATCCGAAGTACATTAGGGGAGCCATCTAGCGTTGTGAAGTTGGTATCCAGGCATCCTATAGAACACCCCTCCTCCCTAAATTTGATTTACCATCTGTGCACATCTTCAGTGTTCTGAAGCATCCGTGCAGGGCATGTATTTCATTTGGGAGACAAATAAGTTTAAAAAGGAAGAACTCATTAAGCCACCTCCCTGCTGATTCCCTAGAGGTGGAGCGAGGTACTCAGCGTCCTGGTCGTGGCCTGCTCCTCCTTCAACCCTGGGCCGAAGCCTGTAAATAGTTGCTTGGTTTGAAGTAGTCATGTTGCATGATCAGAAAACACAGTAAATTAGTTATTTTGTCTTATGATCCTAAAGCAGAGCCAAACTTGGCTATTGGCGGTAGAAGCCACAGTTTCCTTGTCAAAATTTTAGGAGCATTGAGCAAAGGCTCAGGATAGCTTCCTCCACCTTCTGCTCCATGCTTGCTAATTTTATAGGAGCTTTATGAAGGTGTAATTGACATCAAATAAACAGCCTATATTTAATAAGCTGATCCGTTAAGTTCTGGCATAAACATGCACATGAAACCATCGCCACACTCAGCATAACAAGCTTCTACTTGGTCACCCTCAAAAGTTCCACCATGCCCCTTCATAAGCCATCACTCATTGCTCCCCACATTCCCAGAATCACTGCTATGTTTTTATAAGTATGGACTAGTTTGCATTTCCCAAATTTTATAAAATGATATCATACAGTGTGTGCTTCTTTTGAGTAGGGGGAGAGCTGGCTTCCTTCATCAGCATAATGATGGAAATCCTTCCCTGCTGTGTTGTGTGTCAGCATTCTACTTCTCCTTAAGAGAATTCCTATCCCACTGTATGGCGGGGTCAGGTGTGGTGGTCCATTCCTGTTGCTGGATACATATGCTGTTGTGATTGCTTGATTATGACAATTAAAGGGTTATACAAAAGGCACAATAAATACTGTGGAAGGGAATGAAGCTTCTCAGGAGGAGAAAACAGCTGGGACAGGGAAAGAAGGAAGGGGGAAAATATGTATGTATATATACACACACAAGATAGCTCAGATGATTGTACTCCTAATTTCTATTCATTTATTGAAAGAAGCAGTTAGTGCTTATGTTGCTTGCTCAATTTTACATGCCTAAATCTGGTAATCTGAGCAACTACTTTAAAGATAAAAAAATATACAATATGACAACCATTATTAATTTCCTGTCATCTTATTTCAAAATTCTGTATCATTTATATTGGTTTTATTCTCTTTTTATATATGCAATATACATATATAAAGGATTATAATTCTTAAGGTTCTTGTCTTATTACAAATACAAGTTTTTATATATACACATATTTCTCTTAATTCCCAAGAATGTAACTATTGACTTCCAGGACTGAAACATTCTAAGAAACTATGTTTTCTATAAAATAGTTTTCTATATAGTTTTCTTTAGTGATTTTCTATTAAAATCACTGTGTTTGAGTTGTAGTGATTTTAATAGATTGATCATTATATCTTATTATGATTTTTTTCTTCTTGAGGCAGGGTCTCACTATGCAATTTGGGCTGGCCTTGACCTCACTGTGTAGCCCAGGCTAGTCTTAAAATTGTAGCAATCCACCTGCTTCAGCTTCCCAAGTCCTGGGATTACTGGCGTGTGCCTCCACGCCCAGGTCGCCATGATCTTAAGTTGTGTTGCACCAGTGACTAATGAAGGTTAGCATCTTTTCATATTCTTCTCTTCTGTCTACAAGCCTTTTGGGTGAAGTGTCTGTTCAAACTGTGTGTCCATTTTTATTGAATTTTAAAAATCCCCTTATTGTTGAAATTTGAGAGTTCTTTATATATCCTAGATGTAAGTTCTCTGCCAGAAATATGTGTTGCAAATATGCTCTTCCAGTCTGCCACTGATCTCTTCATATTATTAATAGTATCTCTTGAAACGCAAAAGATTCTCATTTTGCTTTCAAATATATTGCCATTTTCTTTTAAAAATTCATGCTTTTTGTGTCTTATTTAAGAAAACTATGCCAAGGCCACTAAAATGATCTTATTTTCTTCCAGAATGTTGATAGTGTTAGCTTGTGAAATTAATAGAGACCCCATTATCCTGAGGTTGTCCACATACTTTGAGCTCCCATATAATGAACAACCACCTCCCTTTGTATGTAAACAAGTCAAAACTGAGCTTAGGAGGACTCCACGGAGCCAAGTTTTGACTAATTATAAACAGCCACATCTCAGCCAATCACAAGCAGCCACCATCAAACAAGGAGACCGCTTTCCCACCCCTGGCTGGCATTAGCCAATGGGATGGTTGCCATCCTTTGCTCATGTCACCGTCCCACAAAATCTTACCGCTGGCCTGTGAGGTGGAGCTTTCTGGACACCCTTTTCTGAGTGTTGCCTAATTCATGATCCATCTTTTGCTCCACTAAACCCTGACAAATTTAATTTGTCTAATGTTTTTCCAATAAACTCTTCCATGTATGGCTAGGATCCATTTAAAATTGTTTTCTGAGCCAGGCACGGGGGCTCATGCTTCTGATGCCAGGACTAGGGAGGCTGAG
The DNA here is from genome assembly GCA_004027025.1 of Myocastor coypus. Classification (NCBI taxonomy): domain Eukaryota; kingdom Metazoa; phylum Chordata; class Mammalia; order Rodentia; family Myocastoridae; genus Myocastor; species Myocastor coypus. The sequence goes on along the minus strand of PVJA010032355.1, from coordinate 13,786 downwards.
GCAGGAGGATCATTTGTGAATTTGAGAACAGCCTGGGCTACAAAGTGAGCTTAAGGCCAACTTGAACTGCATGGTGAGACCCCCATCTCAAGAAGACAAAAAAACAATAAAATAAACTAAATTAGGTTTGTATATGATGTGAGATAGGAGTTGCTGGCTTTTTTTATATCAAGCCATGGTCCACTTAACTACAAGTTGCACTGTAAGAAACTCATTATTAGGCAAAGTGGTGATGGCACAAACAGGGGAGGAGCAGGCTCACACAACACCGGTGTCGGTCCATCACCCCACAGCTTCTCAAAATACCATGTGGTGCTTCAGTTCACAAACTCAATTCTTGCTACCATTCTGGTCACAAACTGAACAAGACAAGAACAAAATAAATTTTAACACATTTGAAAGAATTGAAATTATGCAACATGTATTCATAGACTAGCCTGTAGTTAAACTAGAAGTTGCTAGCAGAATATTTTGAAGCTCTCCACTACTTGGAAACAAAAATACACACTTTAAAATAAAGTGGACTATCTTGTTAATTGCATTGTGCACATCTGGAAGGAAAAAGTTTTCACTTGTCGAGCCAAGTGTTGAGACACCTACAGATAAGTAGAATTAGATCCAGTTAGTTAGTGATAATTTTCAGTATCCTGTACTTTGACTATCTATCAACTTGACCTCTCAAGAGAGGAGTGTCCCAATTTCCAACTATAATGTTGGAGTTCCCAGATCTCCTTTGGTTGTGTCAGTATCCACTGATGTATTTCAGGTCCCTCTTATTATGTACATGCACACTTAGAACTATAAACTGACTTTTTTTTTCCCCAGCACGGGAGATTGAACCCAAGGCTTTCCACTGAGCTACCTCCCCGGCCTTTTCTTTTTCTTCTTTCTGATGCCAGAAATTGAACTCACTACCTTACACTTGCCAGGAAAGCACTGTGCCACTGAGTTATATTCCTGGTTCCAGCTTTTTTAAAATTTTGTGTTTGGTAAGGATCTTACTAAACAGCTAAGTTGCCCAGGCACGATTTGAACCTGAGATCTTCCTGCCTCTGCTTCCCACAGAACTGGGATTACAGGCATGTGCCACTGTACCCGGTATGAATAGGCATCGATTATGATGAAATTACTTTCTTCATCCCTTCCAATACTTCCAACTGAAATATTTGCCCAATAGTAACACAGCCATTTCAGCATTTTTTTACGGCTATTAGTTGGTGTTCTTTTTCCTTTCGACTTATCTGTACAATGAGCAACCTATAACAGGACTAATTATGGTAAGAGTCTCAGCTTTATAATTCTTGAGATGGTAAGACCATTTCTATTTAATGTGATATCAATGTGGCTGGCTTGAAATCTACTGTGGTACCTTGTGGATTTCTATTAGTCATTTCCTAGGGTTTTTCTTACACTTTTCCTTTTTTGTCTCCTTTTGGATTAGTTGGGTCTTTATGACTTTATCTTTATAGAGTCCTTATTAACATAGGCTTAATTTTTCTTTCTTTGTAAAATTGCCCAGTGTACAGCTTCTAGCAGGTGTCTCTGACCCAACACTGTCTACCTTTCGGTACCGTATCATTGAGCCTAAAGCATAACAATTCTACTGCTCTCCAGCTGGCCCTTGAACTACTTTTACGACAAGCCTTTCTTCTACATATTTTCTGTTCCCTTGTATGGGAGTGTCTTTGTTAATCTTCTCTTATTGCTGGGACAAATACCTGACATCCAAAATGAAAAAAGGAAAAGTTTATTTAGCTCATAGTTACTGGAGGTTTCAGTGCTTACTTGGCTGGATCCAAGGCAGAGAGGCACAATGCAGAGACCAGCAGTTCATGGTGGTGGAACAGCAACAAAATAATGACAGAGGCAACTGACCAGCCAGGGCAGCAGAGAGCAACAGTGTAAGTCTGTCTGTCTGTCTCTCTTTATATTATATTCAGGCTCTCTGCCTCAGCCTATCCACCTTAGGCCACACACCCATAATCCCATCAGTACTAAAACACATAATCCCAGTGGATCACGAGTCAAGTCTCAAACTCTAGAAGTCCCTGCCCTATGATTGCATGAGGCTTTCGGGGGACAATTAGACATAAGCCATAACAGGGAGTTATAGATCTTGTCATTAATTGAACAGTTCCTTGCACTCACACTCACTTTGGTGCAAATGAAGCACTGGACAAGAGTGGTAAGGAAAGGGGCTGGGAAGAGAGTTTGAGAGCACGGCACGAAGCGGCAGCACCAGTGGCCAGCAGGGTAGAGAGACTTGGGCGTATTTGGGGAGGCGGACCTAGCCAGAGCCTGGTGGTCCCAGAGCTCTCACCCGCTTCCCGCTGTGCTGCTCAACTTTAAAACACAGGGCTGGGGAGATAGCTCAGTAGAATAAGTGCTTGCTTGGCAAGCGCAGGGCCTGAGTTCAATCCCCAGTTCCACACACACACACACACACAAAGAAAAAAAAAAAAAAAAAAAAAAAAACAATGGTACACTAAAAGCAATGATCTCTACACTTTAAAGCCAACGATCTCTGCACTTTAAAGCCATAAGCATTACGCAAGGTGAGGAGGATGTAAGATCAGAGCTTTAGTATGGACACAACTAAGCCGTTTAGAAATCGGCTAACTCTGAAAGGCAGGCAACCCATTACTTTTCACCACGCTGAACGAACAAGTGCTCCATGGAATATTCATCTTATTTTCACTTTTTCAGACATGCTTATATTCACAGGGGCTTCTCATTCTCTCTGAGGCCACATGTATAATGCGAGTGTAACAAAGCTAAGACTAAAGGAGGTCTTCACGAACATGGCACTCTAAATTGTGCGTTCCTCGGGAAATTCTGAAAATAAGCTCCTTTTGCTATAAACATTTGAAGAAGGATTCAATAAATGTAAAACTTCCCTCCCTGTTACAACCTCTTACACTCACTTCTGCTCTTCCATCTTCCTGGATTCTAAGACACGGGACATAGAGATCGGACATCTGGCAATCCCAGGGGCTTGGCGAGGCTTCAATAGCCTCAGGTTCTAAGCTGAAAGATTCCCATTATGAAGCCCTGATAGCAGCGCCATATTTTCTAAATGTTTTTGGCATAAAGGAGGTCATCGTATGTAGAAATCCCTAGGGAGAGTTTTCTTATTTGTCATCAGTTTGGAGGCATTTTCTCTGGATTACTTCCTACTCATAAGGAGACTGCCTGCATGCCTTCTCTGTCCCCTCCACAACAACCCACTTCAGTCCCCTACATGGCAGAGGTGAAGGAGGCTTCTGGAACCTGTGGGACTTTGGCTTTGGCTCAAACTGAGCTCACTGAAGTCTTACATCAAGAATTTGAGATCGCAGAAACATAATGACAAGTATTGATGATGTATGGACAGATTTGGTGTGTCTGCACGATTAACCTTGAAGATATATTCAGGAACTGTGACTGGTCACATCCTGCAGGTGTCTGCCTTAGATTCTATACAGAAGTCATTACAGCCAGGTAACAAGGGGGACACAGAGTCAGGAAAAGCTCTGGGGCCATGAGCTTGGACATTAGCTCTTTGGTAACACAGTCTCAATGGCCAGTGTAGCACTCTTGAAACCAGGCTCATGTTGAAGAGCCATAAGATCCTGTATCAAATCCCACTCAGTGGATGCCTAATGAATATTAAATAGAGTGAAGTTATTCCTGGTACCCTTGAACAAAGAGAAATAGAAGCAAGGTGCCAAATATGCTTAATAAGTGAAAACTCAGAGATTCTATAAAGTTCAGCATCCATCCTATAAGAATTTAGAGACGATGACAGACATGGTGGTGCATGCCTGTAACCCCAGCACTCAGGGGACTGAAGCAGGAGGATCACTGTGCGTTTGAGGCCAGCCTGGTTAATAAAATGAGTTCCATGTCAGCCTGAACTGTGTAGTAAAACCCTGTCCCAAAACAGGGAATAAAAGAATTTAGAGACAGAAAATATTCCTTGTGTTTTGCTTTCCTAAACCAAGTCAAATTAATGAGACAAAGCTATAAAAAAAAAAAAAACTTTCCTTTAAGATACTCAAAACCAAAGTAGCATGTTGAAGTGTTTCGCTGTTTTCACCCTAATGCTGTCATTAGCATTCCTTTAAATGTGACTTCTAAGCTCATAAACTTTATATGTGCCTATCATTAACTTCTGTGAGAGGCTACAGTTTAATTGTGTTCCACTCAACAGTAATTACATAATATTTTTTAAAGTAAGGAGTTATGTATCCGTATTTGAATTTTTTTTTTAAGATAAGGTCTAAGTATGTAGTGCAGGCCGGCCTTCAACTTACTTATTTATCCCAGGCTGGCCTCGAACTCGCAGCGTTTATCTTTCCTTAGCCTCCCTAATGCTAGGATTACAGGCATGCACCACCACACCTGACTGGAAAATTTTTGAAAAGGCTTTTGAGGAGAAATCTGAGAAATTTCTGCACAATAACTAAATGGTGCTTTGGATTATGAGATTTCTTCATATATAAAATTAGTCTCCCTGAAAGCCAGGTATCGCATCCTAAAACTGTCACAATCCTAGCACTCATCAGAAGTTTGAGAACACAACCATCCCAGCTCTCTCTGAAATGTCTCCTCAGCCTGAAGAGCCGAAGTAGGGAAGCTTACTTGCTTATGAGGCCAATAAGAAATTTCTCTCTCATGTTGCTGATAGATGTCCCAGACTGTCTTTGGATCAAGTTTCAAATATATTCATAGAACACATTTCACACCTCCTCTGTGTCATAAGTTTAATATGCTTCCTACACCATATTGTATCAAAATGCATGACTGAAACTGGTTCTGTTATAAATTGTTATAAAATAACAGAATTCTGAAGGATGAGTACTTTCTTGGGCCCTGCTCACTCTGAAAGGTGTTGGTGAAAGCTTTTTATTGTTGCAATGAATTTGCCAAAAAATAAATTACTACCCCTTGGCTTCCAGTGCTATAGTGACTGTCATTCAAAAGATGGTTCCTACCCTTTACGTTCCCCATTTAAAACTCATTGAGTTTTAACACCATGTATTTGGCCCATATATATTTGCTTTCTTCTTTAGCTTTTTTATACAATTCACCTTGGTGTTCCTGTAAAAAGGAAAAAACAAAGAAACAAAAAAATCCCCTTGGTTTTTGTTGTTGGGTGAGATGTTTTCAGCATTCCTTGCAGTTTTATTGCATCAACTATCTCAAAACAACTCCAGCCACATGAGGCCAGAAGTTCCAGGATACTTTACATCTTCAAATAAAACACAGCTGTTTTATGTGAGGTCACCCCTATATTCCCTCCAGGACGCTTAATTCGTGCATGTGGGGATGGCAGTGAGGGTCTTTCAGCACCGGGAGATCCCAGAATTGCTCTGCCAAGGTGAAGAAGGGGCTGTCTCTGAATCCTGTTTTTATTAGAAATCAAGGTCGCAGCTTTCTCAAAATGATGCTCACCTGACCACGTGGAGATTAAACTAGCCACTAGTGACCTCGGTTCTTGTCAAGCAGACAGATTTTCTGCTTCAGGCAATTCTCCCCCTGGGTGCAAGGGAAGAACCCAGGGAAACTGGCCTTATCAAAACAGTGTGGAGACTCTTGGAGAACTGTGACATCCAGAACTATGGCATCCAACATTTCTTGTTGGCTGCATAAGCAAGCTGGCAAGCTTCGGACCCTGGAGGCTCCATGACCCCAAACGTCAGGGCCTCCCTCTGTCTCTCAGGGTTGACCTCCTCCAGGCTGCCTGCCTGCAGCCCAGTCCAACCTGGTCCTGGAAGCTTCGGGCTTGCCTGGGTCACTCAGCAGCTCCATTGAGGAAAGAAGGTCCCTGTCTGGGAGCTGGACAGGACACACACCTGTTCACCCATCAGCTGCTTTCAGTGACCAGGAGTCAGGGACGATGACTGGCTAGAGAAGGAGGCAACCTATCCCAGCTTCAGCAGTAAGATTATGAATGAAAGGGGTGCATGGACTGAGAAGGGAGGAAGGTCATGTCCACAGGGAAAAGCTGTGTGCTGCTCCCCTAAAAGCAGGGACTGGTGCCTGGTGAGCCAAACCAGCAGTTGTGCACTGCTCTAAGTTCCCCAGGGAAGGGCAGCACAGATGCTAACGGGAGCCATCCCTGTGTCCTCAGGAACCTGCAGGACCCTTATGCTGGTGCAAACCGAAGCACATGAAGCTGGCAGGAAGAGCATAGGGCTGTCTTTGTGAGACTGAGGCTCTCGCTCCTATCCTGCTATTGTTTAAAGAATTGACTTGGGGAAGTTCACTGTTCCTGGCCCATTGCCTCACAATTAATAAGACTCCAGGGACAGCAGGGCTTTGCCCAGTTCATATAGATTGTACAATTGGGGCCACAGGTCCCTCACTCCCCTCCACTCACTTGAATCTGAGCAACACTCCAAGGCTGACTCCCTCACCCTGATCCTAAGGCTTAGTACATGGAGGCTGAAAAAAGTAAATTAAAGCAGAGAAAATTCCAGCATTCCACACCACAAGGCATGCACAGCAGGCCTACCACCATGACCTGCAGTAACCTTTAGCTACGAGGCTCTCCTGAATGTTCTTCAGGCACAAGGCCTACATCTCTGTCACATCCAGTTACAACAAGGAATTATGGGAAAGGTCATGCGCAGTAGATGCAGCTGACATAGCTTAGCACCCTGTGAGCTGTGCTGTCAGTCATATCCTGAAAAACCACAAAGGAAGTCGCTCCAGACCCAGTGCAGTATTTTAACCCCCTTTGCTTCTGCCTCCACTGCTCACCCATTTTCCTGTCACTGCCTTTCCTTTCACCTTAACAAACTCTGTGCTTTTTCTTTGTCTTAGTGTACCACATCCAATTCTTGGTTTACCTCACACAACAACCCAGGAGTCTGTCCCATACCCTGTCACCCACTGCAACACAGTGATCTTCTGTCCACAATGTCCCAGCCCCAGGTTTTCCAGACCTAAAACACAGACTTCACTCATTTGGGGCACTAGGACCATCTGGATGTCTTCACAGCTGTCAAGTTCATCACATGCCCCACGGCCCTCACAGACCTCACGCACACACACCAGGGAATGCTGCTAAGCCCTACAGCAGAGAAGAAGCTGTGTCCCTTACGACCATGTGTATCTACCCCGAGGCTGCACCGTGGAGGAAGGTAAGCCAGGCATGGACCACAGATCTCACTCAGGCACCAAGTGAGGTGAGAGTCAGAGTCACAAGGCAAAGGATAGAGCAGTGGCTACCACGGGCTAGGAGAAGTGTGAAGATGTTGGTCCCAGGGTAGAGATGGGGAAACAAGCCCTGGAGATTCAGCATACTGATGACATAGTAAATAATAACAGACACTCCACCTCACCTATCCAGGGAGGGATTTATTCCAGGAGACTTGAGGAATGCCAAATTCCATGAATGCTCAAGATCTTTGCCCAACATGGCATATTAATTGCCTATAATCAGCTGGTGGATGTCTATGACCCCAGCACTCAGAGGGCTGAAACAGGAGGGTGGCTATGAGTTCAAGGCCAGCCTGGTCTATAAACTGTGTTCAAGGCCAGCTACATAGGCAAAACCCTGTCTGAAAAGGATAAAAACAAATTGTGAATCATCTACATACATCCTTTTACATATTTTAAATCACCTCTAGGTTGCCTCTAATACCTAAAGCAGTACAAACGCCATGGAAGTAATGGCTATACTGTCTTGTTTAGGGGATATTGACAGGAAAAAAGGTCCATAAACATTCAGGATAGGCACAAGCGTTTTAGGACCAGCTGCCTTTCTGATCCTCTGATGGTTCTACCCATGGGTGGATGGAACCTATGTGTTCAGAGAGTCAACACCACTGCAGGGTCAAAACCACTGAGAGACTGGGCCTTAAATGTTCTCATCACAAAAAAAAAAAAAAAAAAAAAAAAAAAGTCTCTGAGGCAGTGCACGTATTAATTAGCTCAATTTAGGCTTAATCACTTCATGATGAATACATGTCTCAGAATATCAAGTTGCACCCTGTACACAGATGTAATTTTACTTTGTAAATTACACCTTAATGATGCAGGGGAAAATAAGGTAAAATTAAAAGGAGTGCTTCTTAACAGTAGCACCCTTTTAGACGCGCCCGCTTAGGTATGCTTTTCCAGAATCACCCTTCTGGTCTACGTGGATTGATGTCGACTGTGTGTACATTATAAGCATGAAACTCTTATCTTGGTAAATCTGGCCAGCTTTTTGGTAAATTTACCTCTACATGTGTTACATAAGCTGTATAGTTTGCTACTGGTTTTCCCTTTATCCCTCAAATCTAAGTTAGTAAAATTTTAAGATGAGAATTTTTAGAAATAAAACAGAAGGCGGGGGAGGTGTTGGAAGGATTCTGCTTCAGTAGCTGCCACATGTGAGGGGTCGCAGGCTTGGAGCGCGCCTTGACTTTGATCCCTGAGCGCGGTTGTGTTTGCGTCAGAGAGGTTCGAGTACCACTAGGGGGCGACAGCGCACCGCCTTCACGCTTTCACTGTGGCGCAGACGACGAAGAAAGGCATTCACGCAAGGAGAAAGCTTTACCAACTAGCCCGGATGAGTCCTTGATCCTTAGGTTCCTGAGCAAAGCAATCCGGGCAAGACAACGCGATGGTCCGTTCTCTAAGTTAGTGACTCATGGCCTCTGTTTGGTGGTGTTTTCATCTCATCTTTGGTTTGATTCACAGAGCTGCAATGGCTCCAGAAAATATAGGTCTTGCCAGAATTCTCAACAGAGAAAAGAACAGAACCTGTCTTGCACTCCACTCCGTGATTCTACAGATTCTAATAATACAAGGACCAGCCCCCGTGCACCAGCTGACTCCTGGGTGAGGCAGCTCCAGCCCATGACACCACCACCACCACCACCACCACCCCAATCCCTTCCAACCGCTGTGCCCTGGCTTTACCGCACCTGAAGTTGACCCTTCACACTGAGAATATGTTTGAACAAGGGTTGGGATATTGGGGGGGGGGGGTTAAATTGATTGATTGATTGATTGATTGATTGATTGTTGTGCCAGAAATTGAACTGCGGTCCCTGCAGTTGCCTAAGTTTGCCTAAGCAGGCGCTTTGGACCGCTGAGCTATCTTGCCAGCCCAATGGTTGGGATATTTGGTGGAGAACTGAGAACCAACATAATTGGGAAACCAAGGCTGCTTCCCAGGCAGGCTTAGGGGGAAGTAGGAGCTGCCTCGGAATGAGAGAATCCGTGTAACTAAAGGTTCCAGCAGGTAGCTCAAGCAAACTGCAAACCAGAGGCCTGCGGGCCATAAGGGACCCACCGTTGTGGTTTTGGTTAACACAGCACATTTTGATAATCGAATACACTGCCATGTAGGGACAGGGCTATAACTCAGTGAAGCTAGAACCTGCCTAGTAAGCGCAAGGTCCTGAGTTCAAATCCCTGTATCACCCCCCCAAGAAAACAATCCAACTTTCTAGCCCAGGCTGCATTTCCCACTTGACAAGAAGCCAGATCTAAAAAAGCACAACCCTCTAGGTCTTGACTTCTCTAAGGCCACCATTCCATGTAATTTCATTAATTTAAGTTCCTACCCCATCGCCCATCTTGCTCATATATTCCAGACTGAGGTCTCTGTTCTACAGTCATTGAACTGAGAAGAGGGAGGAAGGCAGCTCTAGAAAGTGGGCTAAAAAGAAAGACAGAAGTGCTGGCTAGATAGCTCAGCAGACTAAAGCACCTGGAGAGGTTGAGCACGGGGACGAGTTCGATGACCAGTGTGTCCTGCTGGCCCCGCCCCCAGAGCACACTGAGATGGTGACTGAGACTGAGCGTGGTGGTGCATGCCTACAATCCCAGCACTTGGGAGGCTGAAAGCAGGAAGATCACTATGAGTCTGATCTGTGTAGTGAGGTCTTGTAGTCCCTATCCTAAATACATCAAAAAAAAAAAAAAAAAAAAAAAAGACAGAAGGGAAAATAAAGTGCCACTAAAGACAGCTCCCCAGAACTACAAACATTGCCAGTGAGACTGGCAGGATTCTGTGCCACTGAGAACCTGACTGTTAAGGTTTAAATCTAGAATGTTCCCCCAGAGCTTCGAAGGCAGAGTTTTTGGGACAGTGATTGAGTTGTGGAGGCCGTAAGTAGATGCATCCAGAGACGACCTGTGTCTGCACGGCTGGTAGGAGGTGGGCCTGCTCAAAGGAAGTGATTTTCTTTGCTTCAGCAAAGAAAACAGAGACAGATGAAACAAATATGGGGGTAACTATTGAATATGTGGGGATGGTATTGTTGTGGTTTATGTCTATATGTGTCCCCAAACCTCAAAGGTGGGGCTTTGGGGAGGAGATTGGATTTGAGGGCCATTGTAACTGACTTGGTCTTAAGCATCCCTTTACAAAGAGGCATCTTATCAGCTCTCCCCGCATTTCACTAAAAGCCAACCTGAGGGCGAGCAGGGGAGAGTGTGTGACAAATCATGACAGAAACTCATGGGAAAAACTTGGCAGGTGGAGTTGCACGGATTGGGAGTGGACAGATGTGCAGCTAGCCACGTAGGTCAGCAGCTGGATCTCTGAGCACCTAACTAAGGATGCAGAGAGCTGCAAGTAAGCAAAAGGAAATGTCAGTGACAGTGCAGCCAGAGCAAGGACTGGCAGAACAGAGGAAATAGCCACTGTCAGGGAAGGAGAGCTGCTTTAAGCAGACTGCTCCTAACTCAAACATGATGCAGAGTAAGAACATCTAAGAAGACCTTTGGGAGCTAAACTGCAAAACCAAAAGGTTTTTGTTTGATTGTTTTTACTTTTAGGGTCTTGCTATATGGTTTAGGATGGCTTTTAACTCACCAGGTAGCTCAAGCTGACCTTAAATTTGTAATGATCCTTCAGCCTCTGCCTCCTGAGTGCTGGGATAAGAGAATGCACCACCATGCTCAACTAAAAATATTATTTTCAAACTCTAAACAACAGTAATGAATTACAGAAGACAAAATATGCATGCTAAACATAAGCATGCTAAATTAGGCATTGAGGTACTGTGAAAGAAGGTCTTCCCTGCATGGGTTTTATTCCGGGAATGCAAGGGTGATTTAACCCCACAAAGTCACTCAGTGAAATTCCCCCTTTAATAGAGGAGGGAAAAATAACAAACATCATATGACCCTCTCAGAAAGGTGACAAATACATTAATGAGGTAAATATTAACAGCAACACAGAAGTTTAAGAAACTACAAAGAGAATGATACTGCCTTTCATAAAACATAAAGCTAGATTAGTATGCTGAGCTGTAAAAGGCTTAAATCAACAGCTTTTGACATTGCCAGTTCTGCCAATAATCCATTGCGATTATGGAATACTGGACTATGTGTACAACTACTTTCTCTTAATTCAAATGAGAAGAAATTTTTTGTACCATCAATGACTAGAAAAATTATCATGTCTACCTCCTGTGCTCTGTATAACTACTACGAGGACAACCATATGCATTGTATCAATTATTGGGAATGTGCTACTAACATGTTTTTGAAAAGTCATATTGTTATTTCTTTTTGTTTGTCGGTTGAGGTTTTTTTTTTGTTTTGTTTGTTTTTGTTTTGTTTTGTTTTGTTTTTGCAGGACTGGGGTTCAAACTCACAACCCTGCACCTGCCAGGCAGGCACTTGTGCCACAGAGCTGTCTCCCCAGCCCCTATTTCTTATTAAAAGAAAAAAAAAAATTTTCTTAAAGATACTGCCTTGATCTCCACAAAAGAACCTATAGAAAGCCGAAAACCTGACAGTTCACTCTGAAATACTGAGAGCTTCCTTCTGAAGTGACCACAAAGCACAGAAATCAACATTTGTAGTCATCATTGTCATAGGAGGTTCTAGCCAGAAAAATAACTAAAAAGCAAAGAAAGAAAACCATTGCTATTAGCAGATTATAGGACTGTGTACAAAGAAAAGCAAAAGAATACACATGCAAATTATGAAAATTAATAAGCAACTTCTCTTTTTTTTTTTTTTTTTTGTCTTATTGAGACAGGGTCTCGCTATGCAGTTGAGGCTGGCCTTGAGCTCACTTTTGTAGCCCAGGCTGGTCTCGAACTCGCATCGATCCTCCTGCCTCAGCCTCCCAAGTGCTGGGATTACAGCAACTTCTCTTACTTTACTAACAGGTGAGTAAACAAGAAACACAAGTTTAAAATCCCAATGAGAAAAAGGAAAGCATGGAAAGTTTTTAAAAATGAGAAAAGAAAGAAAGTAGAAATAAAGTTTTTGTAAATTTGGAGGAGAGAAGAGTGTGAAAGGACCATAGGGAAAAGGGAAATAAAAAAGATCTGAGTTACATCTTGTACAGGTACAAATTCTGAGATGAATGTGACCCTTACATATACCCAAAGTGCACCAATGAAATCTGATTGGTAAAAAAGCTTTTTAATAAATGAAATTGCAGGGATACAATAGCACTCACCAGAATGGCTCATCATTTTTTCTTTTTGTTTTAAATTTTGTTTTACATTGAAGTATAAAAATGAAAACAAAAGCAAAAATAAATAGCAAGAACAAAGACAGGAACATTAATATAAAACAATACATATGGTACATATTAGCAAAATAAGAATAGCAAATTAATAATAGTTGTTGCATCAACATATTTTTATCCTCAAATCCTTTTTTATCTTGTAAACCAATCATATATATATATATATATATATATATATATATATATATATTTTATGGCCGCCCAGCCTGCCCTGGGGGTGGGGCTGGCAAAGTATGTGGTGCCAGGGATCAAATCGCAGTCCCTGCAGTTGCCTAAGCTTGCCTAAGCAGGCACTTGAGACCACTGAGCCATCTCGTGGGCCCAAGAATGGCTCCTCTTGAATGAAATTCGTTTTTAAAATGTGAACATGGTCCAGGGATATAGCTCAATGGCACAAGTGCCTGCCTGGCATGTGCAAGGACTTGGGTTCGGTTCCCTGTGCCAAAAACGAATACATACATACATACATACATACATACATACATAAATTTTGACAAGGACATTACGCAGGAAAAATCTTACACAGGTGTGCAGATTTATACCGCTATCTTGAAAATCCCCTTAGTCCGTAATGCAGGTGAGGATGGAAACGCCCAGGGAAGCAGCACACTCGCTCCTGAGTGTACAGAAGAAAGGCTTCCTGAGTCGGGCGGGGCTGGGCTCGGAGGAGCCCAAGGGAGTCAGAGCAAACATACACCGAGCAAAGATCCCAAGAGTCGGCGCCTCCCGCCAAGCGCCCCGTGCAAGGGTGTCTTGAGCACAGATCACAGTCACCACAAGACAGCGGGGAGCGGGGGTGCCTCACGCATGGCAGAAGCTGAAAGCTCACTCAGGCCTCGCGTTCTTGTGACCCAGTTCAACCCCATCTCCTGTGCTTGGGGCCTGACTGCCCCCTTCTGGGGTTCCCTGTCACAGGCTTCCTACTCTGGCCAAGGGAGTTGGATGCAGAGGACGCGGCCCTTGTCCCCAGGTGGTGCCCGCCCCTGGTCCCTGCCCAGGAAAGCAGTGTGGTAGCAGGGGGCGCTGAGCCTGCCTGTGCCAGCAGCCTCTGAGGGTGGGGGCAGTGCCATGGCCTCTGCTCGGCTCAGCCCTTTCCTCACCTCAGACCAGTGTAATCTGGCTGTGTGATGCTTCCTGGTGGCCTTACTGGGGGGCACCGGGTGCACAGCAGGATTTGGCTTTGGCTTGGTCCTCCGCAGGCTCCCGGAATCTCAGAGGACTCTCAGCATGTGCGGGAATAGCAAGGAGTGCAGGGTCGGCGAGGTCCGCGAGGGCAAGCACGGACACAGCAGTGACTCTGACATC
>PVJA010032354.1:0-16047 GCA_004027025.1 Myocastor coypus | reverse complement strand
CCAAGATGCCAAGATGGGGATACTGGTGATGACACCTCTCTCCCATCTCCCCTCTGGGTGGCACAGACCCAGGCCTTAGCCTAAGAGCCACATAGTCTGACCCTGCCTCTGGAACCCGGCCATGCCACACAGTCTGTCCCCTAGGGATACAGGGGGGACACCATGAGAGGTTTCAGCGCAAGGAAAATGGGCAGGTTTCCTTCCTATTTTTCCACTAAAGAGGTGCCTCTTTGATGATTATGGTCAGTCCATCATTTATCTTCCTTAAGCTTTTTTTTTTTTTTTTTTTTTTTTTTTTTTTTTTTTTGTCTTTTTGAGACAGGGTCATGCTATGTAGTTTAGGCTGGCTTTGAGCTCACTTTTGTAGTCCAGGCTGGTCTCAAACTTGCACTGATCCTCCTGCCTCAGCCTCCCATGTGCTGGGATTACAGACATGCGCCACCAGGCCTGACACTTTCCTAAGGTTTTGAAGGCCAAGACAAGTGCCTCAGAAGCTACCAATGAAGCCATCATTATAGTATTACTATAAAACTTGCTTTGAGCAAGTTTTTCGACATTTCGGCATATTTTAAGCTTCAGACCTGGGAGGGCTAGCGAAGCAGAACTTGGAAAGGTGAGGCAACAGGGAGACGCAGACCACAGGGCTTGGCCACATGAATAAATCTGAGGAACCCAGAAAGGCTCAGAGCCTGGCCGGAGATGTGGCCCAGTGCACAAAAACAGGCAGCAGGCCAGACAGCGGAATAGGCGGCCAGAGATAGGCTGGGGAGACTGGGTCCAGGTGCGTAGGCCTCTCCCTGCCACGGGCTCCCTGGCAGCCCAGGGAACTTCATCTGCAGGTAGCCAGGGAACTATTCTGCGAAAAACTGGGGTCAGAGAGGGAGCAGCCTGCTTGGGGCAGAACCACTGGACCACAGGAGGCACTAGGGCAGCTCCCATGCCTGGCTGGCCGCTCCTAACCAACACAGATGCGAGGCAGGGAGCTTCCCTGGCCTGCAGCACGCCCATCTCAGGGGAGCGGCCTCTAGATTAGGTCCTTGAGGTCCTACTACAAATCAACTTCCAGATTCTGGGCTCCACAAGTCTACCATCACTGATGTTCTAGGTGAAACTCATTTCCTCTTGGGCGAGGGACTCTTCTCATTAAATATTCCAACATACTGCTATAATAACAAATGTTCACCTTCTCCCCTCTTAGATTTACATATGAATGTACCCTACCTTGAATAAATACAGAAATCTTCCTCTGAAAGGCCATCTGAGAGGTTAATCCCATATACCTCCTTCATGGGCTGCACTGCATTCTGATGTTTAAGAAAGAAGGAACCAGTTAGAAGTTTAGACATCCAGCACAGGAACAGTTTCCAAAGAGGAAAAGGAGCCTGGGGACTTTTCTGCAAAAGCAATGGCCGTGTTTCTTCAACTTACTCACTAAGCTCCTTGGTGAGTTTTCTATTTTTTAATTTTAAAATCTAACTTCGTTTCCTTCTAGAACAGTTTAGGTTGGGAAAAAAAAAGCCTGATAAATAATTCTAAGTTGCTGCTGTATAATGCAGGAGCAGGAAGAGTCCTCCCACAAAAGGCCAGTGAGTATTTTAGGTGAGCTGTGTTCCCATCCTGTCTGTGGTGACCACGAGTCTCTCAGAAGCAGCTGTACAGCGTGCAGGCAAGCAGGGCGCTGGCTTCCAGCCAAATCTTATTTACAGAGCTAAGCACAGTGGCACACACCTGTAAGGCCAGCGCTCAGGAGGCTGAGGCTGGAAGATCACTGTGAGATCAAGACCAGCCTGGGCTACAAGGTGAGCTCAAGGCCAGCCTGAGCTGCAGCGAGACCCTGTCTCAAAAAGACAAAATCACCTTATTTACAGAAACAAAGAGTAGGCTGGGTTGAGCTGGTCAGTGCGTCAACTTCAATGGTGGATTCAGTTTTTACCTTCCTGACTTAGCCATTTCTAGAAAGCAAAGTACCCTAAAGCAAGACTCGTTGCTTTGGTTTACTTCCATTTGCCTTTCTGGACTCCACTAGCAGCACCGAAGAACTTCAGACTGAACTGAATTCCCTACGGGGCCTGTCCGGGGGCTGCCAGGGCTGAGTGACCCTGCACCCACTGCGCGGCACAAGGGCCTGCGGGGAGTCTGGAGTGGGTGCTCAGAGCCCAGGGTGCTTGCGCAAATTCCCGGGAGGAAAGCAGTGCACCTACACAAAGCAGCAAAGGAGCGAACCGCGGGCGGCCACCCGCCTGCCCGCTCACCCGCCCCCGCCGCTCCCGCCAGCACCTCGGGCAGCCTGGCCACGTCGCCCGCGTCAGTCATCTTCACGGGTGTGGAGCGCTGGGATGCGGGGCCCTCCTCCTCGCGGTCGGTCCCCGAGTCCTCCTCCGAGCTGCTGGACACGGCCTCCTCGCTGGGGGGCGGCGGTGCGCTGGCCGCAGTCTTCCGCTGCAGCACGGCTTCCTCCCTGCTGCTTTTGTTCCTTTACGGAGACAAAGCTGCCGTGAGGCACCCTCAGGCCGCCCACCTGCCGCTCCGCACGCTCGCTCCGCCCAAACCCGATTGGATCTGGCGGCGACGACCCCAGACAGCCGGGGGGTGGGGTGGGGGGGCTCTGCCCTCCTGAGCTTGGAGCTAGGCGGGGGAGGAGTCAGGAGGTGGGGTGGGCACGGGCAGCCAGCAGCAGCCCTCTCCCTGGCTACTGCTCACTTCCTCCAGCATCTGAAATCTGCATTTTCAAGTTTTGTGGTATAATAATGGAATTATATGCATGAGGTATTAGTTAAATGACCCACACCTTGTGAAACCTCCAAGAAAAGCTCAGGGCCAAACCCATGCGTGTTTCACCCGCCCTACGAACTTGTACCACGGCACACCAAGATACAAGCCAACTGAGGAACGCACAGTGCACCTGATCTGATTTTTATTTTGTACTGGGGATTGAATTCAGGACCTTGTGCTTGCCAGGCAGGTGCTTGTGCTGCTGAGCTACATCCCCGGTGCTGTGCATTCTAGGGTGCACCGTGCTGTTAGTAACCAAGTCCAGCTGCAGCACACCCAATGGCAGAGAGGAGGTGAGGGTGACAGACCTCCCCAGGACGGGGCGTGGCAGTGGATACCTGCAATCTCAGCACTCAGGAAGCTGAGGCAGGAGGGTCCCTGGGAGTTGACGGCCAGCCTATGCTAACTAGTGTGTCCAAGGCCAATCTCAACTGCATAGTGAGACCCTGTTTCAAAAAAAAAAAAAAAAAAAAAAAAAAAAAAAAAAAAAAAAAAAAAAAAAAAAAAAAAAAAAAAAAAAAAAAAAAAAAAAAAAAAAAAAAAAAACCCAAATCCCTCTATATTTACAGACAGAAATGCTTACCTTTGCTTATAGGGTCAAATCTGAATAAAAATATTGTAGCTTTCTAAACTAGAAAGTATTAGATAGTAATACTTTTTGTCTTTTGTAAAATTATCTAATATTTCCTCTTTATTTGAAACAAAATTCTCTTTATGGGACTAAAATACTCCAATATTCTGACATCTTGTAGGAAAGGGAAAAGCAGTATTATCTGACCAAGGGTTAGATAATGCAGAAAGAGATTAGTTTCTGACCTTTTGGAACTGAAAATTAAACTGAGTAGATTTGTGCTATACATTTATATGGCTGGCCATTTACTTATTTGTTCTGGGAACTTGAATTCTAAATGCTTGA
The DNA here is from genome assembly GCA_004027025.1 of Myocastor coypus. Lineage (NCBI taxonomy): Eukaryota > Metazoa > Chordata > Mammalia > Rodentia > Myocastoridae > Myocastor > Myocastor coypus. The sequence goes on along the minus strand of PVJA010032354.1, from coordinate 12,359 downwards.
GAATTTTCCTATTTTATTAGCTACCTCCGCAGCCTAAACTTCCCCCATTTAAACACCTCCCAGCACCTAGTCAAGGCCTAGCACAAAACTGTTTAAGGGCACGCAGGCAGGTCACAGAAAGATATGTCTGAAAATGTCCCCTATCACCACTGTATGAATTACACGTAGCCCGAATCCAGTGAAGACTGCATGTACATGTCCAAATACGATCAGGACTGAGTAGAGTCTAGCAATCAGGACTAGGCAGGGCAGGCAGGACAAAGGGATCCTTAGGTCAGAGCACACCACATTTCACTCCAGTCTAGAGGAGGCATGCAGAGGCAACACAGTGCGTTCTTGATATTAGCAGACATAAACAGTAAGCCCACTGAGCTCTCTATATCTGCTTTTTACATTCCTTAGGGTATCAGCAAAAGAACAACACAATGAGTATAAAATTTTACTAAGTGTTTCATACTGAGAAACAAAGAATGGAGACTTAGTTATGAGATAAAAACAGCATGCTACCTGTCTTTCTTTTTTAAATTTTTTTGGGGGTACTGGGGATTGAACTCAGGACCCTGTGCTTGCCAGGCAAGCACTTATTCCACTGAGCTATCTCCCCGGCCCCATGTTACCTGTCTTTCTGCCATTTGTTATATTCTTGGTTTAAAATAAATACACCATGTTGCTGGAATTTGCACAATGCTACTTTCACTCCTGAACGCTTTAATCACTGGTGCTATAAGTGAATTTCCCATACATATGCTATCAGCACACCATGCCACCAGCTACGGGAGCTGAGCTTCCCAGCTTCTGGTAGAAAGACTGCTGCAGGGGCTCTGCTGTGCGTGAATCTCGACACTTCTGCCCCACATGCAAACCTTACCCCAACACTGACTTTCCAGCTTCATCTGGCTTCCGCACAGTGAACGGACTTGGGTCGATGCCAACAGTCTTAGGCATGACGTCACTAGGAAAGGTTAAAAAAGAAAGACAGCGCATGAGTCCCTGCCCACTGGTGACATTGCCTTCAGGCTTCATCCACACCTGCCATGCTCTCTCTAGCCTTCCTGGCCATGCACATTCTGAGCCAAATGCTGGAGCAGTGAGCCAGGCCATAAGACCCAGGGGCTGATGGCGCCAGGTGGCCTCCTCATCAGTTCTCATCATGAACTTGCTGAGTGTGGGGCCCAAACTTTTGAATGGAAGATTTGTTTAGGCAAATAGTGTTGGCAATCTGAGCTGTGGCTAAAATATTATCATCTGATTATATTCCACAACTACTGGGCAGGTCAAATTACACTCAGAAAATCTATGAGAGCACCACAGTGTTCACCGTATGGACAATGCCTTTGTTTTTATGTTTTGGTTCTTGCAGCGTCTCCGCTTGCCTAAGCAGTTCTCTGAGCTATCTCGTCAGCCCACTACAGACAATGTTTTTAAGCTAAGGAGACAGACGTAATGATCAAAACATGATAGTATTAATTCAAGAACCAATATCTACTATACAGGTACAAATTCTCTCTGATGAATGTTGACCATTGTGTATATCTAATGTGTATCAATAAAATTACTTAAAAAAAAAAAACTACAAAAAAAAATCAGTGTCTTCTTCACTAGATTGAAGTTAATTCGGTAAAACACTGCTGTAACGCTGCACAGGAGACTTAATTTGCCGCCGACTGAGATAGGCTCCAGCTCCTTCCCTGGTATGTACGGGCATCCTCACCACTGCCTCAGCGGCAGACCAGGTTCCCAGCTGGCATCAGAGGCAGGGGCCCATGAGTCCCACCACACTTGGGCCTGTGGCGAGGTAATGGCTCCGGCCTGTGCGTGGACATTACGTTGTCTGAAGGGAGAGAAGTGAATCCTGGGCCTGGTTCGCAGTAATGGTTTGAGATGTTTCAATGATATAACTGGCTTAATCCTCTTCTTTATGAACACACACAACTGACCCGCGTCACTTGCAGGTTCTGTTTGTCTGTTTGCTTGCTTGTGTGGGACTTCCAGTCACTCCCAGCCTCGTACAGGCAAAGGCCAGGAGAAGTCTGAGTCAAGGCCTGCATTCCCCTCAGAGGGCAAGGAAGGCCCACATACACATGCTGTGCCTTTTCAGCTTTTTCCATCAGTGAAGTGCGTATTCATCTCAGAAGCCCATTATGGATAGGGGCTCTGCATGCATGGGCTACATATGAGTCCTTTTCTGGGGGAGAGCTGGCTATCATTTTTACCCCATCTGTGTGTTGTCTTTTCAATCTGTTGATTTCTTTTGCTGTACTAAAGGTGAGATCCCAGTTGCTGACTCTTTGTAGGTCTGGGTTTTGTTCATGAAGTCTCTGCTTATGGCTATATCTTCAAGATTTCTACCTATTTTCCTTTCCCTTTCAGTAAATTTAGAGTTTTTGTTTTAATATCTAGATCTTTGATCCACTTTGACTTTACTGCATGGTGACAGGTACTGTGCCACTGAGCTATATCCCTGGCCAAGAGGCTACTTTTCTTCCAGTGAAGACATCTGGCTCCTTTGTCAAGGATCAGGTGGCTGAGTGTGTACCTTTACCTTATACAATCAATGAGCGAGTTTGGCTTTTTTTGGCCATCTATTTATTTAATGCTGCATTTCACATTGTTCTTGAGCTTTCTGCTGGTGACCCATGCTGCTGACAGTGGTTCCCAAACAAGGCTGAGGCTACCTAAAATTTGTGAGTACACGCTATGATGTGCTCTCTGGAGAAAATCCGTATATTAGATAGGCTTCATGTAGACCTAAGTTACAGTGCTCTGAAAGGGTGTGTGTGTGTGTGTGTGTGTGTGTGTGGTACTAGGGGTTGAACCTAGCACCTTAACATTTAGCTATATTCCCACCTAGCCCTCCCCTTTTCATTTTTTATTTTGAAACAAGGTGTCACTAAGTTGCTAAATTACCTGTCACTGGCTGGATCTTGGAATCTTCCTGCCTCAGCCTCTCACAGGCCTGAGACTACAGGCAATGCACCACCACTCACTGCCGGTGAGTGACAACGAATCAATAATACACATTAGATGAAGTATCTTAACTATGCATGCATAAAACTTGCTTATGGATTGACTGGTTGATGCAATGAGAGCCTCACAGGAATCTAGTCCTGTATCTCCTTCAGGGGAAATTATTCAGTATTCAGTAATTCATTGTTTACAGTGACTTTGTAGAGCATAACTATCATAAAATTAATTATACATATCTATATAAACAGATATACATGATGTAGTTTGCTTCCTGCCCAATTTAAAAATTCTAGAAGAAGTAAAATGTGGATTTCTAGGCACAAAAATAGTAAAATATATGTTTACCATACAATGTTTAAGGATATTTGTATCATATCTGAAGAAAATATAAAATACAACCACTTAAACTTTAGTTAATGATATAGTCAAGCAGTGATTTGCTTTGACCAACTTTGCTATTCTAGTCCCATCATTTTTTTAAAAGGTCTCATCAGATTCCCAAGAGATAAAGGAAAAAGAAGCACGTGCAAAGGGACAGACCAGGATGGGAGCCTCTGAAAACCACAATGCAAGAGTGATGGAGAAAGACTACAGGGTATTTACCCTGAAAAGAAAGTACTGCTTTTCAAGTGTTGAGGGGCTGACCCCAGAGGAGGAGCCAGTCTTGTCCCGAGCCTCACGGCTGCCATGCACTCACCCCCTGCCTGTGCCAGTGTGACCTCACAGCTCTGTATGAGCACAGGAAGCTCTGGTGCAGCAGCTTTCCCAAGGGCACACAGTGAGGCAGTGGCTGGTCTACAAGGCACACCTCAGCCTTTCTAGTACAGAAGATGGTGCTTCCCCACTAACTTACACTAGCCTTCAGCGTCCACAGCCCACAAAAGAGAGCTGACCACTCCCAGGGGCAAACCAGGACTACTGGGGCAGCAGTGAACTCCACTGCAGACAAGAGGAGGGGCCGCCTCCTGAAGCAGCAGGCTCCCCATGTCGGGAGCTACTCCCCGACGGACCCACCCTGAGCTTGCTGCACAGTGCATGCGCACAAGCAGGACAACTGCAGGTCCCAGATGCCTGTGGCAGGTGGACACTCATGACATACCGCGCAGAGCTTGTCATAGCCAAGCAGAAGGTATCGTCAAAACTGCTCAACTCATAGGGCCGGAAGAATTCGTTGTGGATGTCGATCTCTTCTTCATATCTGTGAAATTTCTTCACTGTCAGCTTCTTCAAGTTCGCAGCACAGATAACTAAGGGACAGGCTGCCTGTTACACAAAGTCTTGAGACTGCATGCAGCTGACCTTTGTGTAATACCAACCATGCCCAGAGATAGCACTAGAAACCTTACGCTACTGTCTACTACACTGGACGGTTTTCCTTTAATAAAATTCTTCCTGCTTCTCTGACAAATTAATAAAACTTAATTTTTTTACGGTGATGGAGATTGAACTCAGGACCCTACGCTTGCCAGGCAAGCACTTATTCTACTGAGCTATCGCCCTGGCCCAATAAAATTTTATTATTATTATTATTAATTTTTTATTTATTTTTTTTTTGTGTGTGTGTGTGGGACTGGGGTTCAAATTCACAACCCTGCACTTGTCAGACAGGCACTTGGGCCATGGAGCTATCTTCCCAGGCCCTATTGTTTTGTTTTTTAGATTTTCTTTTTTGTTTTTTTGGCAGTACCAGGGTTTGAACTCAGGACTTTGTGCTTGCCAGGCAAGCACTTATTCTACTGAGCTATCTCCCCAGCCCCTTTACTTTTATTTATTGTTATTATTGTTTTTTTTTTTAATATTTGGGCTGGCTCAGCCTACCGTGGGGGTGGGGCTGACATAGTACATGGTGCCAGGTATCAAACCACAGTCCCTGCAGTTGCCTAAGCAGACGCTTTAGACCCCTGAGCCATCTCGCTGGCTCAATGCAATTTAATTTAAATGTGACTAAAGTGTGTTATTATTATTGCTATTATTTGCCTTTTTGAGACAGAGTCTCACTATGCATTTCAGCCTGCGTGAGCTCACTTTGTGGCCCAGGCTGGTTTTGAACTCACAACAATGCTCCTGCTTCAGCCTTCTGAGTGCCCTGGATTACAGGTGTGTTTCAGCACTGTTACATGTACGTTAGTCTCTTCCATTACTGTTTAGATACAGGGAGAAAACAGCTTCATTTACCCTTGCGACTGGGTCCTCGCTTCTCCCCCGTTTCCTCCAAACATGCAGGAATATAATCAGCACTGATACAAAATGACAAAGTAATCTACTGCCCTGACGGAACGTCTGGAACAGGTCCAGTACTCGCATGCCAAGTCCAGGCTTACCAAGCACAGGCTTGCTAACACGGTCCTCTCTAAGGCTGGTGAAGTCCCCAATGTATTAGAATGGCAGCTTAATGCCGAATGGCTAATCAGTCCGCACCACGATATGCAGATAAAGGTGGTGCTTCGAGTTCAGCTACCTACAAAGCTCTCGAGGTAAGACCTGCAAGTGAGGCGGCTGCCTGCCACCTTCAGCGTAAGTGAGCCGGTACCCACCTTCATCGTAAGGCAGGGGCAGGTGCTTTATCACCTCGGGTGTCCACCAGTGGGTGTAGCTGTAAAGAGAAGCACAGGAGAACAGTGTGAGGACAGGGGAGACATCAGTCTCCTGCCATTCTTTGGGCAAACGGACCTGTCTGGTCTACGTTAAGATGCAGCCTCCTAGTTCAAGTTCAGTTTTTGTTCTCTTTTTTTTTTTTTTTTTGTGGGACCAGGGTTCGAACTCACGACCTTGCACTTGCCCAGCAGGCACTTGTGCCTCGGAGCTATCTCCCCAGCCCCTCTTTGTTCTCTTTTTAAAACATGTTTGATACAGCAGGTCTTCAACATGTTAATTCCTTCCCAGCCACTTCCTTATTCGATTGCACAACAGATTTACATAAACGCCATGAATATGTCAAAGACTCGACACTTGGACCCTATTCTAGCTAACAAGGGCAGGGTGCAACCCAACTGCAGGATGCAACTTCTGCCAGTGACTGTGCTGCCAGGGGAGCAGCAAGTCCTCAACTGCGGTCACGTGAGGGCCGGGCTACTGCTCTGTGTGGTGGCTTCTCAGCAGCTCAGCAAACTCACTAAGGGAAGATCAGATAGTTTCAACACACAAGCGCCTCTAGAAAACAAACTAGGCCCTGGGAGCGTAACTGTGAGCAGCCACCCCTGGAGTGCACCGGTCAGGGAGAGCACAGTAGCGCTACCGGAAGGTGCACCTGCCCAAGCGCAGAGGCTAAGGGTCCTTGCCACATTCTCTGAGAGCGACACACGCGCTTTTAAATCAAACGCTGATGAAACAGACATTTCACAGTTCACGCACGCTATGGGAAGCAGTGTATCAGAGCATGAAGGAGAACACGCACCTATGAACACCCCAGACTGACAAAGGTTAACAACAAGAAAGAGCTTATGGCCAAAAACACAAGGAAGAGAATTTAACATAAAATAAAAAAAATAAAATGCTGAATAATCTCAACCGTGAAGAACGGAGGCAGGCAGGGGAAGTGGCAGCACAGGGAACCCCCCAGAGATGGCAGGCAGAAGCCACCCCATAGGAACAGGAGCAGGAATCCGGAGGGCAACAGGAAAGGCCCCAAGCTCCGCTTTAGCCTGAAGTCATGCTGTCAAGCTGCAGTGTTGGTGTGGGAATCCTGCCGAGAGCAGATTCCAGAGCTGAAGCCGCAGCCAGCCAGGAGTCGGCATTCGCCACGAACTCCATGATGCCGAAGGACTGGCCCTCGGGCCACTCCTGCAGTAGCAGGGTCCAGAAGGGCCGAGCCTGCTGCTCGCTGGGGATCTGCTCTGGACGTTCACAGCCTGCTGTACACAGGGAGCACGTCGGGAGATCTGGAACAGAGCACAGGGACACCCAGACAGCACTGTGGGCAGGGGGATGGAGAAGGCAAAGCGTCGCCAGAGGGAGAGCCCAGTGCAGCGTGAAGCCTGGAATCCATCGCGAAGCGACACTGCAGCTACGGCTAAATACTGATCTTGGTATTAGTTGAGAAAAACAACTCTGCACTAACACTTCTGTCCTACGTGAAAAATGCAACAACATGCATGCCTCTGGTGCACCGCCAGGGGTTAGACAGGCCTGGGGGAAGCTGCTGGGCTGCTCACCAGAGACAGCACAGCCAGTGTAGGGCCACAGGGTGAAGCTCTGATTATTCTCCAGGTTTCTCGCTGTTGTTCTGGGTGCTTCTCTTTCTGTCTCTCTCGTCCCTGTTCTTGATTCTGTACTGGTATTTTAAGTTTTTCCTTTACTCTTTAAGGCTTTCCCCTTTGTCCTGCCTCTTCTTTCAGTCCTCCTTCTCTTTGAGTTTTAGGCTTTTCCCCTCCCCACTCGTTTTCTGGCTTCCCCTCTCCCTACTTCCACTTTTCACGTATGTGGAGATACATACGAATGAAAGGGGCTTGTTATGTACACTAGAAAATAAGAACCAGCTAGTGTTGTAACGTAAATAGCAACGCCTAAAGGGATGTAAGAGTACTTCTTAACGCAACTGTGTACAGAGGATCTGGTCTGCACCGCACACCCATGGCCACCGTGGGTCTCTGAATGCACTTCCGGTCACCTATATCGTTCCTGCCACCTGCACAACACTGTTTCAGACCCCAGCAACACTAGCTCTGCACACGAGCTGCTAAAGTAGTTCCAGCAGGGTCCACGCTCCTGCCTATTTCTACCTCTGATAAAGTCTGTTTCTTTTCTCCACCCTCTGTCCTTTCCCCTACCCTCCATACTCCTGACAGAGCCCCAGTGCAGTACATTATTGTCTGTAAGAGTTGTTGATAAGGGAGCAAAATCATCAACATAAAGTTTAATGTTTATCACCGATGTATAGTAAGATTTCTTGGTGCTGTCATGACCAGAAGAAATTCTCTCCTACAACACAGTGACTGACTGGGTCCAACACCAATTGAATAGGTTGCAGAGGTAAATATTATCTACTGACAAATAAAGGCAATATTATATCACTAGAAAACAGAATCGAACTTTACAGATCTTCAAACCAACAATAAACTTTATTCACTCTATTTGACCCTCAGCATAGAAAGAGGGGGGAAATAGGAACATTAAAAAAAGACAAACCCTTTCAAAGACCCTCAACGCCCTCAAAGCAGATCCAAGGGCACTAGGGAAAAGGAAACCGAACACCATATAGCTGTGCTGCATGAAGAGATTGAAGCGGAAGCGAAGACGCTCAGTGACTCAGAGCTGACACAACCCCGAAGACAGCAGGCAGACAGACAAACTGATCGATGTGGTTATGGAAAAAAGAAATCACAAGAGCTGAAGGAAGTTATTAAGAGCATCAATGACAAATTTACCTAATCAATGTACTCCATTTAAAGGTAAGAAACAGAAATCCCAGAAATTAGGAATTCTACTGATTAGAAGAGCAGCAGAACTGACCAATGAGAGGACTGAGCTTTAGACTCAAGGACAGGACGGAAGTGCATGATGACACACATAGAGACACCTTAAGGAGGGTAAGAGAGCACGGAAAATTCATCTATTACTGACCACATGAAGGAAGCTATGGAGACTAACCCAAGGCTAACAGGAGCAGGGCAGAAATGAGAAGACAGCACACATGCTTACAGAAATCATAGCAGAAAGAGAAACACAAGTATAGGCCGGAAGTCTATGTGGAGCTTATAAAATGCCAAATAATTACAATGAGAAAAGAAGCTCTCCATGAGACATCATAGGAAAAAATCTCAGCAGTCCACTACAAGGACAGAATCTTAAAAGCTGTCAGAAAAAAGGAAAAATTATTTATGAAGCTAAGCACATTAGGATTACAGCAGACTTTCCAGTACAAACTTTACAGGCCAACAGAGTGTGAACAATTTCAACCACTAAAAAAACCCAACTTTTAATTCAGACTAATATTTCTTGTAAAGCTATCTTTCAAATTTGATTTTTTAAAAAAGGATATGTCATGAAAAAGAACACCTTAGGAAGTTCATGAACAGCAAACCAGTCCTGAAAACAAAACTCAAGAATATCCCCCAATAAAGCCAACAAGGCCAAAACAGTCTGACAGAATGGACGAATCAAGCCAAGTGAATAAAGGTTTGATATCCAGTATCGTATGCCACTCTAACTAGGAAACCCAGGGCAGACCAAGCAGAAACCCAGTAGCACACACCTGTAATCCCAGTACTGGGGAGGCTGAGATAGGAGGGTCACTACAACTCGGAACTGCACAGTGAGATCCTGTATCACATAAGCAAATAAATAATAATGAAAGCATAATCTCAAAGACAAGTATCTTTCCACACAAATGGCTCCAACTCCCTAATTAAAAGATACAGGTTGGCAGACTGGGTCATAAGACAAAACTCAGTGGTCTGGTACAGACAAGAGACACATCTAATTTAAAAGATGCTTTAAAAAAACCACAGGGCCCGGCGGGATGGCTCAGTGGTCTAAAGCACCTGCTTGGGAAAGCTTGGGAGGCTTCAGGGACTGCGGTTCGATCCCCAGCACCACATGCTGCGCCAGCCCTGCCCTTGGGGCGGGCTGAGCTGGCCATAAAAATGAGTGAATAAACAAACAAAGGTTCTGAAACAAGAAAAAAAATAAATAAATAAAAAATTTTTAAAAAACCCCCACAAAAACCTATTCTCAACTCAGGGCCATTCAAATAGCGATTGCAGGCCCCACTCACCCGTAGGCCTCAACCGCTGAGCCCTTGATGTCCAGCTCTCCCACACGTCCGTTCCCTGCACAAAGTGGATTTTTTTTTCAGTGAAAAGAAGTAATTTAATTATTAGAAGCACCCATATGTGGTAAAATAGACACCTTGCTTTCATGCTGCTTTGTAATAAAATACTCCTTTTTTTTTTTTTTTTTTTTTTGGCTTTTTGAGACAGGGTCTCACTGTGCAGTTGAGGCTGGCTTTGAGCTCACTTTTGTAGCCCAGGCTGGTCTCGAACTCACACCGATCCTCCTGCCTCAGCCTCCCGAGTGCTGGAATTACAGGCGTGCGCCACCACGTCCGGCTCTCCATTTTGTTTTAAAAGTTGAAGAGGTTATCTTTCACAACTGAGAAGTTTTTTTGCAACAGTAAATATAAAAAGTTTACAGGCTGCTTTATCACAAAGAAAAGCCTAAGAAGGGTTTTCAGCAGGTGGGCCCCTGAGTCACCCCACATGGCAGGGAAAGCTGTTTTTTTTTTAAAAGAAAGGTTTGTTTTTTAAGTATGGCTGGCTCAGCCTGCTTTGGGGGTGGGGCTGGTGCAGCATGTGGTGCTGGGATCAAACCTCAGGACTGCGGTTGCCTAAGCTTGCCTAAGCAGGCACTTTAGACCGCTGAGCCATCTTGCTGGCCCGAGCTCTGTGTTTTCAAAGCATGTGTGCATTTATTTTCTGAAATTGCTTATATAAAATTTTTCCCACAGACAAGTCATTTTATTGAGGCATCAATGTAATATTTACAGATTTGTTTTCTAAGTTTTTTATTTACACAGATTTTTCCATAGCTGTTGTCTTCCACTCCAATATATTCATTATTCAAGTACAAAAAATAATTCTGTAATTTATTTTACTGTAGTTCATAAGGATACTGTGGCTATTTGAGCCACTAAATATCAGAGATTGCCTTTTTCAGATAAATGTTGATGGGGGCTGGGGAGATAGCTCAGTAGAATAAGCCTTTGCCTGGCAATTGCAAGGACCTGAGTTGAATCCCTGGCTCCACAAAAACAAATAAAGGAACAGAAAAGTGTTGGCATAACTGAAGTTATTTTTATGAGAAAACTAAGTATATTTAAATCTAAAATGGGATCTTTTAGTTTCTGAGTTCAAATCTTCCCAAAATTTTCTTTGTGTTTCCACAAAATCAAGTAGCATCTAGTTGCTCAGCTATAATTCCATGGATAGAATGCTAAAAATTTCAGTTTACTGACAGAGGAGATAGCTCTGTGGCCCAAGTGCCTGTCTAGCAAGTGCAAGGTCATGAGTTCGAACCCCTGTCCCACAAAAAATAAATAAATAAAGCTACTTTGCATTCTCCTGCCCACAAAAGTCATAGACTAAAAATCAAAAAATGGAGAAAAGAAATCCATTCACCAGGATCCAAAAAGAAGGAAGAATGATTCTGTTCTCAAAGTGGACTTCAAGTTAAAATAATAAAGAAGGGGCCCAGTGAGATGGCTCAGTGGTCTAAAGCGCTTGCTTAGGAAAGCTTGGGCGGCTTCAGGGACCGCGGTTCGATCCCTGGCACCACATGCTGCGTCAGTGCTGCCCTCGGGGCAGGCTGAGTGGCCATAAAAATGAGTGAATAAACAAACATAGGTTCTGAAACAAGAAAAAATAAATAAATAAATAAATAAAATAAAAAATTTAAAAAAAAAATAAATAAAATAATAAAGAAGCAAAAAATAAAATAAAAGAAAAGAAGCAAAAGTCACTACATATGAGCTCAGGAAATGATTTATTTTATTTTTTTAACTTTATTTATTTATGTCCTGGCTGGCTCAGCCTGTCCTAGGGGTGGGGCTTGTGCAGCATGTGGTGCCGGGGATCAAACCACAATCCTTGTGGTTGCCTAAGTAGGCGCCTTAGACCACTGAGCTGTCTCACTGGCCCCAGCAATTTTTTTTTTTAAAAAGAGAGAATATATTGGAACAATAACAAAAATTTTAAAAAGAGAATAATTGTAAATACACATACATCCAATAGTGCTTTTTTTGTGTGTGCAGGGTTTTACTGTGCAGCTCTGACTCATAGTGATCCTCCTCTTTCCTGCCTCCCAAGTTATGGGTTTACAGGTGCATGTCACTGTGCCGGACTCCAAGAGTGGGGCTGGCATGACAGGCAGGGTCAGGAATCAAACCCTGGCCCCTGTGCTTCCCTAAGCAAGTCTGCTGAGCTATACCGCCGGCCCTCACACACTTCCAAAAGTGGTATAGTCAACTTCATAAAAAACCACTACTGCACTTTCGGCCGGAACCGCCATCTTCCAGTAATTTGTCAAAATGACTAACACAAAGAGCAAGAGGAGGGGAACCCGTTATATGTTCTCCAGGCCCTTTAGAAAACGTGGGGTGGTTCCCTTGGCCACATACATGCGAATCTACAAAAAGGGTGACGTTGTAGACATCAAGGGAATGGGTACTGTGCAAAAAGGAATGCCTCACAAATGTTACCATGGCAAAACAGGAAGAGTCTACAGTGTTACCCAGCACGCTGTTGGCATTGTTGCAAACAAGCAAGTTAAGGGCAAGATACTTGCCAAGAGGATTAATGTACGTATTGAGCATATTAAACATTCAAAAAGTCGTGATAGCTTCCTGAAACGTGTCAAGGAAAATGATCAGAAAAAGAAAGAAGCCAAAGAGAAAGGTA
>PVJA010032353.1:0-24182 GCA_004027025.1 Myocastor coypus | reverse complement strand
CCCGAGTTTTTCCCATGAAGGGAGAGCCAAGGAGCCCGTAGGCCAGAACCATGGCGCTGCCTCATTAACATGGTCTAAAAAGGTGGTGAGTGTAGCGCGGCTAACTTTAATGCCGCGAGATTGTAACAATGTACGCAGGGATTCAGCAAGAGGCCTTCGGGCAGCGTTGCCCATGTTAGGGTGCTAAAGCGGGGACAGAGAGCGGAGCCTGGGATCAACCGGCACGTTCTGTCACGTTGCCGAATCTCGGGGTGCGTCCACCCCCCGTCCAGGCGACACAGTACCCGCCTGGATAAAGGTACCTTACCTGCTGTACGTCCGTTGGTTCTGGACCGGGTGAGGAGAAGAGGCTGGCAACGGGACCTTCCGTTATTGTTGGGTCACAGGGAAGCTCTGTCAGCCGACTCCTTTGGCCAGAAGGAGAGAAGGACTGGAGATTTCCCCGTACGGGCCACCAGATGTCCGGCGCTGCAACACGAAGGCTTGAACGCCGGACTTAAGCTTGTAAACGTTTATTCGGTACAGCAGCCAGGATCTAACAAGATCCTCCACCCTTTACATCTCTGCCTCTTCTCCTCCTCCAGCCCGCGCTTCCCTCATATATAGCACTTCGCCCACCAATCGCCATCGCTCGCACAGTCAAATCTGATTGGTTACTACATCGGTTGCCAGGCAAAAGCAGATTACAGCTAAGTTGTTTTTCGCAGCAGGACAACCCGGAAGCAGGAAGCCGGCGCCATCTTTTGGGAGCGGCTCATGCTGAGGCCCTCAACACTTGGGACCTTAGATTGCATTTTGCTCCTTGTCTGTATCATTCTATATAGCAGTGACCTTTGGTGCAGGACTGTGCCTGCGGGTTAGTCATTCAGTCTGGGCTGCTGGATCAGCTGAGCTACTTCTAGGCCAGTGGAGGGAGGTCTCACTCACCTGGGGGGCCTGGATGTTGGACAGGCTATGCTTGCGGCAAGCTGGGGGTCTGACTCACATGACAGACCTGGGGCTGGATTCCTTTTTCTTTTGCTTCCTTCCTTTCTTCCTTCCTTCCTTTCTTTCTTTCTTTCTTTCTTTCTTTCTTTCTTTCTTTTTTTCTTTCTTTCTCTTTCCTCTTGTTTTTATCTTTGTCTTTTCTCAGACAGGGTTGTGCTATTCAGTTCAGGCTGGCCTTGAGCTCACTTTTGTAGACCAGGCTGCTCGCAAACCCACACTGATCCTGCTGCCTCAGCTTCCCAAGTGCTGGGATTGCAGGCATGCATCATCATGCCCGACTTGTTCCGCCTTTCAAATCAGTCAAGAACAGTAAGTGGATATTATGCTACAACATAGATGGATTTTAGGAAACATGCTAAATGAAACAAACTTTTTTTGTGGCACTGGGATTCAAACTCATGACCTCGCACTGCCAGGCAGGCACTTGTGTCATGGAGCTATCTCCCTGATCCCTAAAATCAAACAGTTTTTAACAACCTATGTAATACATAACTCTACTGAAATGGAGTCTGTATACTCAACTCCTTAAAGACAAAGCAGAGTGCTTCCCAGAAATTGGGAGAAAGGAAAAAGAGGTGAAACTGGTTTTTATATGCTGTGAAAAATGCTGAAGAGGTGGATGGCAGGGAACCTTGTGGATATATTAACATACAGTGAATTCATCATTTGAAATCACAATTTCTTTTTTGTATCAGGAATTGAACTGAGAACCTTGTGCTTGCCAGGCAGACGCTTGTGCCTCTGAGCTATATCCCCAGCTCAAATCACAAATTTTGAGGTATGTGAATTGCAACTCCAGTATGGGGGAAAATACCCAGTGATTTTCCAAACAAGTTAAGTAGGAAAGTGCTTAGGGTATCTCCTTCTTTGTAGAAAGTGCTACCCAGGTGTCACTCATGAGTAACGGCCATACGCATTAGATGTACTTGTGGGCCTTACCATAGGGTGTATTTTCAGAAGCAGCACTCTCCATTCACTGCTAGTTCCTAACACCATTTCCTGACCTATTGAGGATAAATTCTCTGCTCTGGATGGCCAGCAGAGTCCTCCAAAGCCCTAGCTTCTGTTGGCTCCTTCACAACCTCTTTTCATCTCACCTAAAAGTGCCCACACTCTTCCCATTACTCAGACAACGAAGAAATGCTCAGCGTTTGCAGGAAAGCACAGCTATGGCTAAAATGACAGAGACAGGAGTGGGCAGGCATCATTGTCTAATACTCTCTATCACTACAGTGCAGTCCTTATCGCCTTTGTCTCTATTTTCTGCCCTTATCTTCGCCTTTCATTCTTGCAACTGGTTAACATATAGAGGACAAAATGGAAATCAAAACTGTTGGATGCAAGGAGTAAAACTGAAGCGCTGTTATTCCAACCAACTGGCTAAAAAAATCCTATAACACTGCACTTAAGCACTAAGTGACTCAACGGAGTGCCACACAGATGGGACTCTGAAAAATAAAACTGTGGTGCAAAGAAGCAAAGATGAAAGTCATTTATTTCTTACAGGAAGTTCCCATAGTGATGCAGGTCCCACAGGGGCTCCCAGCTTCCTCCCCATGGCAAGCCTGTGACATCCCAAGCACAGCCAGTGCTTCCAGAGCCTGGACCAGAGAGGACCTGCATGGGCTCAGAGGAACTGAGGCGCCCGGGAGCCTCATCCTCACTGTAGTTAGGCTTTCGCAGGAACAGGAGCGAGCTCAGAAACATCCAGCGGAGAGCAGACACTGGTGGCGAGACTTAAGAGATGATGCCAAGCTTGTGCCTTGTGATCACGGAACGAAGGGGCTAATCCCTCCAGAAGGGCATCTTTCCTCCAAAGCAAACTTCTCCACTTCCTGTTTATGGACTGGGTAGACGGTGGCTGCAGAGGGCCTTAAAGGTCCATACGTCTTTTTCTCCTCTATGGCACTTCTCAAGTTTAACTACCTTTTTCTCTCGTTGCTGCCATTCTTCCAGGGTGTAGAATCGATTACACATCCAAAATATGTATTTTGCTAAGTACTATGTCCCTTCCCAGTGCTTACTGTATTTGGGGTCCAGCAGAAAGATGCCAAGTTCTCCTGTCTGAGCAATAAAGAACTGCAAAGCACACACCCAGTAGGATAAGAAAAGCGGCTCCATGGGTTGAAGATCACAGGAAGATGTGTTGAGGGAAGGCCAGGGCCAGCAGAATCAAGAAGGGTGGCAGGAACAGAGAGGTGGTGTCAGGGCAAACTGAAATGAAAGCCCGGCCCAGCCGAGCCCAGCCTATAGATAAACCAAGCTCTCAGAGTTCAGAGGCGATGTATCCCAGGCTGGGTGATTCTTTCTCAGTCTTAACGTAAGACTGATAGGAAAGACTGACAGGGTGCTGAGTCTCCTCAGGGCTTCCTAGTGCCAAGGACCATCTCAGAGCCCATTATTGCTCATTTCTTAGTCTGAAATCCCATCCACATTAATGAACTTTCCAGAAGGTTGAATCGGGGAAAAGTTTGTGAAAATTAGGCCAGAAGAGCTCACTGACATATTCTACAGTGGAACATCCTGGGTCTTTGTTATTTTTGCCTCTCTTACAGAAAAGAAGACTGCCTGAGCTGAAGTGGACGGAGGAGAGGGTTTTCCCAGGCCCCCTTTTACTACCTGCACTACTTTGTTGAGAAAACATAGCTCAAAATTCTTAAAATTTCTGTCACACGTGGAAATACAGTTTACTATTATTGACATCATATTACAAGGCTCTAGCAAATACTTTGCGAAAACACAGAAGTCCTCCAGGATGGACGCCCAGCGTGTACTTTATTTTTCAACAAAATATGGCTTTGTGCTTACATATAAGAGTTATTTTCATAAAGAAAAGAAAAACAGTAAATTTTCTTTATATTAATTTAGGTCTTAATTACAGATTCCAACTTTTCTGATAATATTTTCATTCATAACTGTATTACCATGCTTTTGATTTTCATTTCTCTTCAGGAAACCTGAAGTCAATGAGGAAGCAGGCACCAAGCATCACAACCTTCATTTTTACACAAAGGTCCAGAGGAAACTGGATCCCGAAGTCACTGGCATCTGTGAATGCTTCTCTCAAGAACCTAGTCCAGTGCTTGGAAATCTTGCCGGTTGTAGATTTTTCATCCAAATATTTAATTTTAAAATCAATATCTGTACAGCACCTACTTGGAACACATGGGCCTGTAACTTTTAACAGTGCCTCCCTCTTTTCACTATGAACAGCATACTTTGGCAGGCAGGGGTGCCAAGTCTGAGTGACATAACCCACTGGGACACAAGGAGGAGTTTGGACTTCCATCTCCTGAAGGCAGCAGGGGAAACAACAGCTGTCACACCTCAGAGGCCGCTCCACAGTGATGACTTCGTGGTTCAAATTATCAAGAACCCTCAAGGTAAAAGGCCTCGCTCAACTGCAGAAATTCCGAGTGCAGCAATCGGTATCTTCTACTACAAAGTAAATCCTCTGCCCAAGGCTGTTCCTAATTTCAAATCTGTTATTTGTTTCAAAGCCTGTTAAGACTTCCAGAAAGTCAGTTTTCTGGTGGATGAAAATCTGATCTATCTGACTTAAATACTCCAGTCCAAGAGGACAGGACCATGGAGATGGCGGTGCTGCCATCCAGGAGACGCCTGGGCGTGGGGTTGGCATGATATCCTGACCCTTGTAATGTTGCTGCTGGATACTGAGCCATCTACTCAGCTGGCAAATTTGTTCCTGGATGAGGAATATCCTTTTGGATGCCTGCAGGAGCTGCCTGGGTTCTTGTGCTGGAAGCAGACAGAGGCTGCGCTCTCTGCAAACCCTGGAGGAGGCACAGATATGCATGCACCTTAGTGAGCACAGCAGGAGACTGGGAATGAATGGTGCCAACAAAACCAAGGGCTTAACTTGCCGTTTCCGCAGTGCTGGCACAACTTCCTTCGCTGCCTTCCCACTGTCCCAGGGTGATGCTGGGAGGACGTGCCACCTCTGCCTCCAGCATGCAGTGTTTTTGTATCTCCCCAGTGTCTTAGGCCAAGGAGGTGCCTAACTGCAATTTGCTGAATGAGCGAACTCTGTGCAGAGACCGTTGAGACTTTGTGCTGAATGACTGAGTTGACATCCGTTGTGTGATACAATCTAGGTCTCACATGTCTGTGTGAGGTCACTGAACTGGGGCCAATCAGATGCATGGTAGAAAGAGTAGCACAGAGTCCTTTCTTAGGCCTAAGTGTGAGGCACAGAGTGCGTGTTTTCAGAAACATGAGAAGAGAATTTGGTTGGGGCTTATACCTATCGTAGTGGCCCTTGATGGTACTAGACAGAATCAGTAGAACGAGCGACAATCCTTCCATTTTTGTAATTGTCCTCATGATGCATCTCCTCATAGGGATGACTGTGAGGGCCTTCATTAGTGGACAGAGAAGCTGGAGAAGGAGAAGATGACTAGGATAGTATAGGAGTCAAATAATATCAAAGAGAGATGGGCCGGTGCTACATTTCTTTTACCAGGGAATTCTCTTTATGCAAAAGAGCATTGAGAAGATGCATTAGATTTGTCTGACATGGCCTCAAAGTGTTGGACTAAGTTCCTTTTTTATAGAAAAAATGGCTTTTTCAGGAAGAGAGCTGCTTAAAGAATGAGCATGAGATGGGTTTTTGTGGACAGAGCAAAATTCAGGTTGGTAGAGAAAGTCCAGCATATGTTTCTTGGTTAAGTGGTGGTCAAGAACCCTGAAGATGTGTGTTCTACACATCCTCTTCTGCAGGTCAGATTCTTTGGCTTATTTATTTATTTTTGTCTTTTTGAGACAGGGTCTGGCTATGCAGTTTAGGCTGGCCCAGGCTGGTTTCAAACTTGCACTGATCCGGCATAGTGAGACCCTGTCTTCTGCTTTTTAAAAGAAATATTATTTATTTATTTATTTATTTTCATCTTGGTTTTCTGGGAGATAATTTTGTTATGCAGTTCAGCCTGGCCTTAGCTCACCATGCAGCCCAGGCTAGCCTCCAACCCCTGTCAATCCTCCTGGCTCAGCCTCCTGTGTGCTAGGACTAGAGCTGTGTACCACTGTACCTGAGTCTTCTGCATTACTAAGGCGTTCCCTACTGGTGCTGATTCCCTGGCCCTAGGGTCCTTTCCCTGTGGAGACCTTCACTTCTGTGGTATAGTTACACATCTAGTCTAACTGCACGCTATTTGCCTTTCAGCTGGGAGGCTGTCACAACCTTAAGGAACGAGAGACAATGGGGGAGCTTCCCTAAGGAGGCCGCAGTCCCCAGGGAAGTCAGGCAGTGGCTGCCACTTTACAGGAGGACAGGAAAAAAAGAGACGTGACTGTCGTTGGTGATGAAAGTCACAGCAGTGCGCTGATCCCGTTCGTGAAGTGGACCACAGTCCTTGTCGAGAGAAATCCTCTAACATTTGGAATGCCTGCCTTACACTTTCTGCGTGTTGGTGTCTACACACAGATGAGAGAGGTCCTTTCAACTTCCTCTCCCCTCAAAGGGAAACGGAAATTTTAAGTGTACCTATTCATCACCTCATCCGTTGTATCTCTCGGAAATGGGTAAGGCTGTGATTTTTATTTTTTTCATAGAAACATCCCAAGCTGTATCTTGAGAGCCTTGGCAGTACAGTGGAATCAGAAACTTTCCGTCACCTACCATCTCCCTGAGTTCAGCAGAGATTGTGGCTTGGCTCTCCCACGTTGTCCTCCCTCCTCTGTTCTAGAACCCCCGACCTGTAGGTAGGTAGGATTACCCTGAAGGAGGGAACCCATTCCCAGCTCCATGCACCATTTCCCTGATTCTTGGGTAAAGACGGCGATAATGACGAGAAAGCTATTCCACCAGGAATAAGGCAGTGGCACGAGCTTTTATTGTAGCTCTGCATGGGGAAGGCTCTGCAGTGGGACAAGAAGCAGCAGGAGGATAACTTGGCTCTTCAACTGTGGTAGCAGCCACTAATTGGAAGCGGAAGCTGCTGTGGGCTGTGAGGTCCCTTAAGACCCTCATTCCTCAAACATCACCTCTTCTGGTGGGGGTGACAGTGACCTGAGGGCCAGGAGTCAGAAGAGGATCGTTTCTCCTTGTAGGCGGAAAGCGTGGGGCTGTGGTGGGCCTCCTGATGGTCGGCGGTTTCCTCTGATGGAACAACTATAAGGACACAAATGCATTTGTAAATACTTGACATCCATAAAGAATATCCAGCAAGATCTTTGAATCAGTGACATTTTTTTACCTTGTAAGATAGACTTCACCTTATACACATTTGTAAGTGAGATAGGTAAGGAACCGATTTCAAGTGCTCGACTTACGGAAAAAGGCATTGATTATGCTCTTTTGAATCTTGTTTTGTACTCAACCTTTCTGGGGAGCTCAGAACTGACCAAAAGCAATACTTGTATGTGTCATTGTGAAGGTACAGGATGTCAACAGTGACGTTTGGATACCCCAGTTTGTGGAGAGGCTGCACATTTCTCCTCAGGCAGTGGGCACATTCCCAAGTAGTGGTGAAAATCAGGGGGCAAATTTTGACAGGGTTCTAGAACAGAACAGAAGCTCGCATTTCAAAGGCCCCAGAGGAAAGCAACTGTGCTAGCAACCAGGCTTTGCAGAGGACCCCAAGAGCTTCACTTTGGCAGTAGGAGGTAAATAGAGGGCCTGGCTCTGATAGATCAAGGTAGACTCAGGACCTGGTGGCCAGAGTGTCCAGCTAAGGAGGAACAGACATAATCCTTCTCTGCTGGAGACGACTGCATTGAGAACGTCCAGGTGGCTCTGCATCATGCCTGGTATCACTCCTCATTCAGTCAGAAGCCAGCGGGCCACTGAGGACTGCAAAGAAGTGATCAGGGTGCTAATAATCAAGTGGGAAGACAGAGGAAAAGGAGATAATAAGAGCGGATACACAGGCAACCCCAAAAGAATCGTCCTTAGACACTAAGCCTAAGAAAATGTAGGAAAATACCCGACTAACCTGTGCAAGAGATTAAAAAATGAGCCAGCTACTGGTGGTATCAAATGGAAATTTGGAAGTGAAACACATGGTAAGAAAAATGAATTCAATGGTGAGCTTAACATTATTTTAAATTGAGCTGAAGATAAAATTAGTGAACTGAGGGCTAGCCCGATACCTCAGCTGATTAAAGTGCCTGTCTAGGTAGATGTGGGGGTCAAAGGTCTGATTTCTGGCATGCTGTGCCATCCCCGCCCTTGGGGCACGAGGAGAGGGCAATTGAGCATGGCCGTGGTGGTGCAAGCCTATAACCTCAGCACTTAGGAACCTGGAAACAGGAGAGTCGGTACAATTCTGATCTGTGTAGTGAGACCCTCTAGACTCTACAGACCTTGCATTAAACACACACACAAAAGAAAATAAAGTTAGCGAACCAGAAGATAGATCTGAATAATTATGCAGACTGAAACACTCTGAAAGAAAGGATGGAAATGGCAGAGGACAGACACATGGAAATGGCGCTATAGGTGCAGTGGGTGTCAGCAATGCAAGGAATCGCAGAAGGAACAGGGACCAAATGCTCTTTGAGGAGTGCTGAGGTTGGCGGCCAGCCCTCCCCAACAGCCTTGTGCAGCCATGAGGAGCAGGCTTCTCAGAAGCGGCTGAATAGACTGTGGGACTGATTCACAGTCCAGTGCGGGGAAGAAGGGTGCGAGTGCCACACCAGCCCTAGGGTAGGCAGTAGGAGGGATGGGAAGAGCCTTGCCCCCTCCTTCCAATGCTGCTTTTGCTGTCTTCCTCTGCCATGGGCTGTGGCCCCTCTGCCATGTGCCATCCAGTTTTGGAGCCAGGTGCTTATGGACTGCAACCTCTACAAAGTGTGAGCTCAATAAACCTTTCTTGTTTCAAACTCGATTGTCAACAGTTTTGTCTCATCAACAAGAAAAGAGACTAGAAGAAGGACGGCATCGATAATATTTTTCCACAAAGTAGGAAAGGTACTATTCAGAGAAGGAGGCAGCACTGTGAATCTCGGGAGAGAGACAGAAACAGTTACACTTCACAGTAAACCTATTGCAAAGCAGAAATTTTTCAGCATCACTGATTTTCTAAAAACCAATGCTTTGTGAATTTCAAATCATTTTCTTTTTAAAGAATGTTCTCTCAGATATTTCTGGTAGAATTAATATAATTGATATTGGGGCCGGGGAGATAGCCCAAGGACCTGCCTGGAAAGCGCGAGGTTTTGAGTTCGAACACCGGTCCCACAAAAAAAGAAAAGGGTAATAATAATAATAATAATAATAATAATAATAATAATAATAATAATAATAGATGATTATGAGAACTATGAACTAATAGCCATTTTCAGCAGTTTCAGCAGATTGTAGAGAAATGTTTTTAAATACATTTGTGAGCTCTTGTTTTTCCCAGGAATTAGTATTGTTGAGTGAGGATTTTGATTCCTTCATAATAATTTGAGTTTTATTTAAAGGAACACCTAGAGATGCATGGTACTGAGGGGATGCAGTAGCCACTACGTGGGAAACATGAGGTGTGAAAGTTCAAGTGCAGCCTGAGCTACTTAGTGAGATCCTCTATCAAGAAAAAAGTGAATTATACAAGGGAAAATAAATAAAACATATATGTAGCAAATGTACTTAGCACTAGAGCCCTTGGGGCTCATCCCCAAGGTCACTAAAAGTATCTTAAGATTAATAATCAACATAGTAACAGAGAAAAGCACATTCCTTCTGTTTTGTATTTTATTGTACTCACATTTTTCTTCAAAGCTTTGATAAGGGGGAAAACACAGAATAAAGACTTACACAGTTATTCAAGTGCTCATACAGCCTCCAGTATTCCTACAGGGAAGAGACAATAAAAAGCTTTGTGAATTTTGCAATTACCAAAGATTAACTATCTCTGTATGTGGCAATGTTGTGAACAAAGTAATACAACATTTTAGAGGAAATTAAAAAAATTTCTCCAAGTCCTATGATGAGCTGAATTTTCTCTTGTGACCCAGAGAAGAGAGGGGAGCAGGGATAGCTGAGAGGAGAGTCAGAGCACAGGTTGCTACAACACCCTTGCACTTGGACTGTGGTACCTTCTCTCTGCTCTGACAAAGTTCTCTAACATCCTCTCAAAGGAGTTTTCATGTGTCCATTTCATGAAGAGTTTTGGATACGGTGCGTGTGGTCTGCAAGCCAGAATAGTGCTGCGAGCACAGTCAGTGCTGGGGCATTCTCTGCTGGACTCTCTGAGAAGCAACAGTGAGGACAAACGGGCAAAAGGAGTTTTTCCCAGCGGCTTCTGACTATTGACCAAACAACTGACTTCTACTTGTTTACTTCGTTGTTTTTTTTTTTTAAATTTAATTTTTTTCTTGTTTCAGAACTTATGTTTATTTTTTATGGCCGGCTCAGCATGCCCTGAGGACAGGGCTGGCAGCAGCATGTGGTGCCGGGGATGGAACCATGGTCCCTGCAGCCGCCTGCAGGCGCTTTAGACCCCTGAACCGTCCTGCCGGGCCCTGTTTACTTCATTTTTCACATGAAATCTGTGTGCCTCCTTAAGGGCCGAGTGTGCCAGGTCAATACAGATACACACTACCTAATGAGCAGATCTGAGTCCTCTGTGCTTCCAATCCCTAAGGCATTTACCTTTTTGCCCCGAGGAACCTTGAGATTGCTGGACTTCTGTTTCAGTCACTGGTTAAACTCCTAACTAAACTGCCATGATGGATATTGTCCTCTGCTAGGTGAAAGGGCAGAACTGAAGAAGCTAATTGTTGGTAAGCTGCAGCTCAGTTGAAGCAACCTGGATGGGTCAGGGCTGGTGCCCTGTGAGGTCTGGAGAGGTCCCCTTTTTCTGCTGCCTCAGCCCCCTGTAGGCACTGCTGACAAAATCCCAGGGGCGCCCTGTAGACTGCTGCCTGCTCTGTGGACCTTGGCTTTGCTTATACATTTTATTGCATGCATGTTGGAAAGTATATGTGTATATGTATGGTACAGAGAATTCACTCAGTCTTGGCACACTCTGCTACATCCCAGCATTTTCTTGGTGGTGCTTGTTTTGAGACAGGGTCTTTCTTAGCACTAAATTGCCCAGGTGGGCTCAGATTTGCAACCTCCTGTCCCAGCCACACCCAGGCTGTTATTACAGAGGTTCGCCCCGCAGCCAGGCTTGCCTTGGAGTTTTTCACTTTTACCCTGGAGAAAATATTCCAATCCTATAAAGATGTCCCTGAAAATAAACCTTTGAAAATGTCAAGTTTTTCTCCTAAAGCATATCTTTCTAGGACAATAAGCATCCAAGCTTAGGTTAAACAGAGAGATGGAACAATTACCTGCCAGCTTAGGCAGACAGGGGAAGGATCGTATTCAATTTCAGGACCGAAGTTTCGTGCCTGTAAAAATTAAGGGGGGAAATGGAGACAGGACAGTTATGCTTGTGATCTCCATGGGAAAGAGCCAGAATTCAGCTCTAAATCCCCTGAGGCAGATGTGGACACATTAGCTGTATCATCCTGGATCAGCACGGTGCTGGGCTCTTACTGACCTCCAAGGAAACTGGTTTTCAGGTTGGCCACTGGCTCCTACACCTCTCCACCTTGGTCACTGACCTTGTCTTCGACCAGGATGAAGCATCACATGGGATCCCATCAAGACAACCAGGCCGCCACGATCACAGTGCTCACCTCATCAGGGCCTTGCTTACCCCACTGCCCAAGCCATCACTCTCTCCACTGCCAGCTGGTGGCCACAGTGGTGCCACCTCGATGGCACCCTTCCTGCTCCCATGGGTCCCACCTCAGCTGCCCATTGGGATAATCCCTGGGAGCTCAGAGACTCCTTGGCCAGGGTGAAACTGCAGACCAGTGAAGTGAGACTTTGAGGTATGGGGCTCAGGTGCCAGGGTACTCAGTGTCTAGGTAGTAAGGGAACCCAAAGCCTGAAGCACTGCCTCTTCTCAGCCAGGACAGCTTTCCTGATCCCTCTGTAGAGGAAGCTCTGTGCACAGAGCTCCTTGTCTCAGGACATCTAAAGTCAGCTCCCAGAGTGGCCCTTGTGGCCAAAAGAGCTGTGTGCAAATGCACGGAGGGCCCTGGCTTCCCAGGATGCTGCCCGCACGTGGGGCTGAGCATCTCTCACACACAGGGGAAATGAACGCAGACCCATCTGCAGAGAGGGCAGCAGAGGCCACTTACTGCATTGCAGTGAGCTGCGAGCAGGAGGACAGCGACCAGAAGAACCGCTTTCATCCTTCCGCTCTTTCTCTGGAAGTAAAGCAAGAGTTATTTCCATGGAGGAAGTGGGCAGCCCTTGTGTTTCTGCAGTGGGATCTTGGCTCAGAGGTCAGAGGGGCTGGAGAGGTGCCCAGTGCTTGGAAGGAAAGGGCCCAGCACGGAGGATCTGGGGACTGTGAGCCCGAGGAATGCTGTCCTGTGGGGGGTACCGATCTCTGCCCGTCATTTATCTTGGTTTGAAGCACAAGGTTTTCCCCATTTAGCATTTCACTGGAGCTGTTCACTCTTGGGACAGACAGCGCCTCCAGCTTCACCGCTGCCTAGTGTGGGCCTTCCTCCTGCTGCTCCCCTGCACTGGGATGGCCAGGACTCCATGCCTGGGAAAGTGGCCTTGCTGCGGGGCTTCATCTCTACTGTATCTTTGCCTGCTTTATTGCATTTTTCCTTTGGCAAAGAAAACTTACACAATGTTACTAGACTTAGACTTTTTAATCACATGTTAAATGCCTTAAAAAAAAAAGAAATTTTCTGAGCATCAAGACACTCGCCTATAGTCCGGGCGTGATGGCACATACCTGTAATCCCAGCTCTTGGGAGGCTGAGGCAGGATGACTGGTACAAGTTCATGACCAGTCTGGGCTACAAAAATGAGCTCAAGAGTAGCCTGAACTGCATAGCAAGACCCTGTCTCAAAATGACCCACACAGAAAAAACCTTGAGCAACTTATCCTGTCTCAAGATAAAATAATATCACAAAATGAAATGGCCCAAGCTGCTGCTTAGCGTCAGAGCACTGTCCTTGTGTGTGCGAGGTCCCCAGCCTAACATGGTCAGGTTAAGTCACTTTGACATGAGAAAGGAATCCTCCAGAGGGCATCGGGAGCCTCATGCCAGCCCAGCTCTGGGCACCACTGGCCTCCTGAGAGGGATCCTGCTCCTCAGGTCCCTCTTGCACCGACCCATGAGGGCCCCTCCTGCTCCCTTCCCCTCCCGTATGGCTGAGAACCCTGAGGAGCACAGGGTGCTGCACATGTGCAGGAGAGCTGCCAGAGTTCCCCATCTGCAGAATCTCCTGCCTGCTCTTTTTCTACAACTAGCTTTTGGTCATATCTATGTAAAGCCCTGACATAACCGAGAACTGACATCCATGTACCATAGTATATCAGTGAGTACACAAGTCAGTATATGTGAGCACAGAAGATTATATAAAAGAACCAAATTAAAACACCTGCTGTGACAGAGAAAGTGAATTAAAATGTTACTGTCATCATACTGGAGTAAAACCTTTAATTTACAACCTTTCTCACTTTTGATGCCTTTTACAAGACAAGGTATTTAGGATAAAAGACAGTTACCTGGTAGCAGCAGCATGGACAAACTCTGCAACTCCGTAAGAATCCCTGAAGCCTCCTTCGGGGACCCCGGTAACAGGAAGGTATTTGTATCTGTGGATGCTCATGACGAGTGACCGCATCAGCACATCCTGACCGCAAGCGCTGCTGGGCTGACTGACAGCAGACAGGGCGTGACTCCCCAGTGGGCCTCCACCTCATTCTTGCGGGACTGTGCCCCTGTTCCTGTTGGGTTTCAGGCATTTTCGTGGTTGCTGGTGAGACTCGAATAATTCCTTAGGAGACTCTAGGCTTTTGCTGGTAAGAAAGGAGAATTGCAGCAACTAGCACAGCACCTTAATGTGTCAGTGGGCTCCAAGTAAGCATTAGTTTAGATTTTATTACTGTCGCCTGGTAGACTGGCCTTCAGAGTTTCCATCTGAAGCTAAACCCATTCAAATTCACAAGAGCCTTGCATTTGCAAAGAGGTTCCTTGGTGGGGACAGTGGCTTCTGCACAGCTTAGGAGGAGCCATGAGTGGAGATGGGCTGGCGTCCTATGTGTCCTGCCGCCTGCTGACCTGCAGATGCTCCCTGCAGAGAATTCTCCAGGCCTTCTTTCTCTGTGTCCCAGCTGGGCTACTTCAGTGCCCCAGGTTATGACCTTTGCCCCTCAGGGTCAGTAGCTTTGATGGGATAAATGCTCCTTCCCTCTTGGAAGAGCCATCCACTTTCCACCTTGGATTCTCTCCTGAGGTTGCTCAGACCCCATCCAGCACCAGCAGCAGGTCCCAAAGGCTGCTGCTCTGTGTCATGGAGCATCACCGAGGCCTCCACGAGCAGGGTCCAGTCACAGCCCTCACCCCAGAAGAGGGGAAGTGCATTTCCTGGAAGCCCAAAGCAGCAGAGCTTCTAGTCCTAGGATGTCCTCTCAACCACTGCCCTCCTCCTGACGTGCTCATCAAGCCACGTAACCCTAGAGCAACATGAGCAGAATTTTACAGTGAACATCCAGTTGCATCCAGATCTTTCTAGGAACGGTGAGCTCTTCTTGACCTACCGTAAGCATGCACGTAAGTGTTGTCATTTCCTCCTTCCTTCTTTTCTTCTCTCTTTACTGTCTTTTCCCCTTACTATTTAGTATTTTTGATGCCATTTCTTTCTTTTTTTTCTTTTGTATTTTAGTACAGGGTCTACAGGGTCACACTAGGTAGATTGGAATCCAAGTGATCCTCCTGTTTACAGCCTCCCAAGTGCTGGGAATACTGGCACACACCACCATGCCCCGTCTCAGTCGCCCTCTCAGCATGCCTTGGGAGTGGGGCCAGCACAGCAGGCTGGGACATCAAACCCTGGCCCTGCAGTAGCCTAAGAAGGCTCTTTAATCTGCTGAATTATTTGGCTGGCCCTTGATGCCATTTCTTAAGATATAGCATATCATAGGAAAAGTGGTACAGGCTTATAATCCCAGCAGTAAGGAGGTTGAGGCAGGAGGATAACTAAAAATATTTGAGGCCAATCTGGGCTATGTAATGAGTCAAGACCATCCTGAATTACATAGCAAGACCTTGTTTCAAAAGACCAGAAATTAAAAAAAAGAGACTTCTTTCTTTCTTTCTTTCTTTCTTTCTTTCTTTCTTTCTTTCTTTCTTTCTTTCTTCCTTCCTTCCTTCCTTCCTTCCTTCCTTCCTTCCTTCCTTTTCCTTTTTATGTCTTCCTCTGTCCTATTGTTGTAGGCAGCTGAATTAGATAGGCTTATATGCAGTTAGAGAGGACCAGGCCCTAAAGGACAACATGGAAGACAAGAAGACTTTGCAGCTATAGACACTCCTGAGCCACCTGTCAGCCAGAAACAAATGAACAATGGTGCTTGTAATCTCACTGGTTGACCATATTTTATTCCACCTCATACCAACCTAAGCGAGTTCCCATGTCTTCTCCACAACCTTAGACCCACCTCACCATTCGATTTTCCTCTATAAAAGTCCCTGGAAAAGACAGATTACCTGTATCATTTGGAGGTCATCCACCTGGAATCAGTTTTTACACTGTATCACTATGTTTTGAGATCTTTTTGATGCAGGGAGAAAAAACTGATCGGGGTGGATGACCTCCAATAGGGAACCTCCAAATGACATAGGGAAAACCGATCCCCAATCTGAAAAGTACCTGGGATGAGTTCATGTTCTCTAAAACTGAAGAATGAATTTTAGGAACAAGTGGAGGTTATGAGCAGAACATATTTATTGAGAGAAAGAAAGCTTGTCTGAGACAGGGACAGGAATGGGGTCCAGACTGGGTGTCCCTGGGAAGCTGTCTCCTCCAGGGACTTTTATAAAGGAGAACAATGTGGTGAGGCAGGTCTAAGGTTGTGGAGAAGACAGGGGAACTCGCTTAGGTGAGTATGAGGTTGGACAAAACTGTGGTCAACCAGTGAGATTACAAGCACCACTGCTCAGGTAAAATAGATTAAATCCAATCTCTTACCATTGTGGGCTGGGTTAGTGACTCAACTGGGCTCTTTTAAGGTAATTGATACCTACTTAGAGCATCAATCCCTGATGCCCATCCCTAGGGAAGTATGTAGCGGTACTTGTTTCCTCTTGTCTTGAAATCTGGCTCACAGCGGAAGAGTGTCTGTTGTAGTTGTGAAGTCACCTTGTCTTCCATGTTGTCCTTTAGGGCCTGGCCCTGTCTGACTGCCTATAGTATTTCCATCTAGTTCAGCTGCCTACAACATTTTTATGTACATATTGGCTTGGTTTATCGGGGCTCACCGTTGACATAAAAGCCAGAATAGAGACCAGTGACAGCAAACCTATTGGTGGACACTTAGGGAACCTCAGCTGCATGGGAAGACAGGCTGCACAAAGTGATGCTTAGCAGTGGGGATGTGGAAGGTGCTGCATGGCAAGCGAGGCCCTGACTGACTGGTAGGCACCCGGAGCCTTGAGGATTTCCTCCTCTGAGAAGCAAGCGCGATCAGTCCAAAGCAGTATAAATGCGAGGTCTGACATCTGGGTTTGGATCCCTCTTCTATCTCTTCCTTCTGGAACCTGGAGAGCTTCCCATGTGGGATTTGCCAAGTGCAGCTCACACAAGGTAAGAACCGCTTCACTCCAATCTAAAGGGCTGAATGAAGCTATGTGTGCAAAGCAGGGGCCAGGTGCCTGGTCAATCTTGGCCAAATAACAGCTGTTTACACTACAGTGTGACATACCTGCACTACTGACTAGTGCTGTGTTTCATGATGATGGTACCAGTGGCTTTCCTTCTTGTTTAGACCCCAACCTAGGGCCAAGCATCCTTGGGACAGACTTGGAGCAGAATTAAAGGCTCTGCTGATTGTGTACCAAATTTTAATCAGGTGAAACTAGAGTATGTTTCTTCAGTGGTTATGCCTTAAGTGAATCTCAGTAAGACAAGGTAATGTGCTCTATTGCAGGTGGTTCCTGCTTAAGACAAATCATGCCCACTGGAAAGCAAAGCCTAAGACATGTGACTCCAGGTATACTTTTTTTTTTTAGGAAAAGTCCAGGTCAGCCTTGAACTCACTACATTGTCCAATCTGGCCAAAAACTAGCAGCGATCCTCCTGCCTCAGCCTCCCAAGTGCTAGCATTACAGGTGTGCACCACATCTGCAGACCTCAGGTAGACCTTGTCTACTTTCTGCCTTGCTAGGTTATTGGGTTAATATCACTTAGTTATTGCAGGCTGATCAGGTCTGAAATCTCCTAAACAAGTGTACAATGAAGGCTAAATAAAATAAGCTAATGAAACAATTTCTGGACTCCAGGAAGATCAAAGCCTTCTCACAGGATTCCAGAGCCGCTCAGGGCTAAGACCAAGACCTTCCCTTGGTGGTCCTTATTTAGTTATCAGAAGGGAAGGGAGTACTCAGGAAGGAAGAACCACTCCAGGACTTCTCCAAGTAGGGTATTAAGTTAATCTACTGAAGAGAGAGATACCTGAGGCTACAGTCTTGATCTACTTGAGGTTGGATCCAGGGTCTTTGACCGTAGCCTTGTCTTATCTTTAGGCTTTACCATTTCATCTGCCATTACAGGCCTCAGTAGGGATCAGTGACTCACAGAGTTTCCCTTACTATGAGTCTTCCTCCCATCACCAGGCAAGGATCCCAGGCCTAGGCCAGACTCATAAGTAAACATGAAAAGCCAGTTAATTGGTTAATTTAAGTCCTGCTCAGAGCTGCCTCATAGTGGTCTCCATCACTACGTTTTCCTGTACTCCCTCCTGCCTCAGGGACTACAGACATTCTCCAGGTACTGTTCCCTTCCAGAAAAAGTGCCTGGCCTATGTGCTGGTGCCTGGGCTGCAGAGAGAACCAGACTACATGGGGGCAGTGGCCAGGCCTTGGGGGCTGAGGTCAGCCCTGGGCTCAGGGTGAGGAGTCCTGGGTTGCACCATGGCCCTGGCAATAGCTCACAGTGCAGTCTCTGGGACCTCTCCTCACCCCACAAGTGATGGGAAGGCAGGAACAGGATCAGGGGCTTCTATGTAAGAGTTTTGGGGAAGAAACTTTTTTTTTTTTTTTTTGTCTTTTTGAGACAGGGTCTTGCTATGCAGTTCAGACTGGCCTTGAGCTCACTGTTGTAGCCCAGGCTGGTCTCAAACTTGCACCGATCCTCCTGCCTCAGCCTCCCAAGTGTTGGGATTACAGGCATACGCCACCACGCCCAGTGAAAATGTTTTTCTTAAACAAACTTGTAAGTACATAAACCAAGAAGTCGAGGGCTTTCATCATCCCTTCTAACTGAAAACCCAACTGGTGACAGGTTTCAGAGAGCAGGCAACTATCCCTCTCAGTCCTTGCCCCTCATTCCATGGCAGCACATCCGTCCTGTCCCAGCCTTAAGGAACAGGTGAGCCACTGGGCCAGCTGTCACATGATCCCCACATGATCCAGCCTGGAAAGGATGTGAGTGGGCAGTGTGTGAGAAAAGGAGACCATAAAATGGGCTCTGCATGTGGCAGCTAAGGGGACCAGGGCATCCTGCAATGCTAGTAACCAGGACTGTGCTCCCCTCAGGATACCTGTCATTGAAGCCCCCATGATCTGAGGCAGGCAGGCTTCAGCCTAACAATGCCTCCCATGTGAGCTGAGTTGTGACACCCAGCTTCCCCAGAACTCAGTTGATTATGATGACAAAAAGAAAAACAAAATCTGAAACCCAACAAATGTGGGAGAGGAAAACATTTCAAGAAAAATTCTGCGTACTTGAAGACACACTTTTTAAAATGTCAAAGCATTTGCCAACTGTATAAGATAAAGAATCTATTTTTACCTATCATCACTTAAGTTGATATAACAAAGAATAGTGTAGTTGTAATATGTAGTCAATTTTTAAAAAATCAGAACAACAGTATCCATGCAGGCAGCACATGAAGGAGGCTAAGACAGGAGCATTGTGAGCTTGAGGCTTGTTGAGGCTTTATAGCAAGTTCAGCTGCTAACCTGTAAGAAAATACTTCCAAAAGGAAAAACTCCAGAAGGTGGAAAACTTCTGGTCTCAAGCATGTTGAGATCCTGTCGCAACAAAACATAACCATGAGGGGTCTGGGGAGATAGCTCCATGGCACAAGTGCCTGCCTGGCAAGTGCAAGGTCATGAGTTCTAACCTCGGTCCCACAAAAAAAAAAAAAAAAAAATCACTATGGGGCTGGGAAGATAGCTCAGTATACTAAGTGCTTGCCTGGCAAGCACAGGTTTAATTCCTGGTCCCACCAAAAAAAGGAGTTCAACGAAACATCACAAGCAAATAAAAATCAGGGAGAAATCACTACATTTGTATTCATTTTAGAAAGCTTCAAAACACTTCTTTCCAAGCTGGGCAGACCAGAAAGAATTTTGGATAAAGAGGATTAGAATAACATAGATAATAAGATTAACTTCCTAGATGTAGGTTAAGTAAACAACAAAAACGTCTTTGGAAACACTCACGAAATAGTACCTACAAGCATGCACACAGAATAACTTGGGATTAATTGGAAAATAAGCTGTCCCGAGGGAAAAAAAAGACAGACAGACAGACAGACAGACAGACAAAAAGGAGGAATGCAAAGGAAAGGAATAAAAGTCGTGTGGGAGCACAGACTAACAACAGTTTCTACTATATCTGTAGTGGATTTTCTCACGGGCAACTTGCAACCCCCAGCTGGCCTGAATCAGCGTGGTTCTGGGTGTGGGAGGCCCACCTGAGTCTCATTGTTATAAAAAAGACCACAGGAGGAAAAGATGATGTACTGTTGATCCCCCCACTCCCTGCCCCCGAGAGACTTATCACTCTGATTTGCCTGATATAAACTCAGCTGTTCTCATTAGTGGCAGAGCTTGGGTCCCCACTGTCACTGAGGATAGCTGAGGTTCTCAGGGGAACTCTGGTCCTTATCTTGAGTGTCGCTTCCTGGCTCCAGTTCACATGCCTCAGCCTGCAGCCACAGATCCTTCATCCCGCTAGCACAGACTTTCTAGCTTCTGCTTCTGCCTCTGACCTTTGGGCCTTCCCATTGCAGATCCTCGGCACAGACTTGCATGAGACACTGTCATGGGCTCGAGGCCTGGAGCTGGACTCATAGAGGACACTGCCATGGGATCTACAGCTTCAGCTAGATTGCATCTCTAGTGCATGGACGGATCTCCTGCAGCTTTCTGCATCTGACTCTTGGGTGAATATTAGAAAGTAGTCCAATAAATTATATGTCCTATTTTTAAATCTATTTCCTGTCAGCCTTGCCCACAACAATATCATAAAGGAAAATGCCCTCAGAAAGGGCAGATTTTAAATCCAGATTTTCAAACAGAAATGAAACCTTGGGAGAAGAAAGCCTCAGTTCCAGGTCGTGGTTTGGCCTGCTCTGGAGCCAGGCTATCTGTCTGTCCCCTCTGTCTGTTGGTGTTCCTGTTTCTGGGTTAAGGCGCTCACATCTGCTGGGAAATGCAGCCTCCTAATCCGGACAGTGAGGTGGCTTAAGCTGGGCAGGGCAGAGTGAGAGGCAGAGAGGAGCCTGTGGGAGCAAAGTGACTTGTACAGAGACACCACCTGTGCCACTTCCTTCCTGTGCCCTGGGCCTGATCCAGCAGTGGCTTCCACCTATGGGCTAGCTTGAAGCTACAAGTGTGGTCCTTGCCTTTCTGGGAGAAAACAGTGGAGGAAGGCAGAAGGCTGCACCTGTGCTCTGGACCTGCAGCCCTGGGGGGAAATCAGCATGGGGGATCCCACAGCCACTCTGCAGGAGTGAAGGTCACACCTGTGTGTTAAAGACTCCTACCTCCTGGGCCTCAGAGTGACACCAACAGATGGTAAGAACCTGCCTTCCAGCCTGCAGGACAGAAGGTGAGGAGAGTACAGAGCATAAACTTGCTTTCCACAGGGGATGAGTACAGTATGGCATGGGGACAGAGGTTAGAGGAGCCCTATCTCCTTGCTGACCCTAGAGAAGCCTTCAGGTCCTGCTGTACATGTGGACAGAAAAAACACTGACCCATATCTGTAAAAGTGCTAATGCCAGGTCTGGGTGAGATGGCAGAAGTTCTAGAGGGACCAGAGCCTCGCCCACGTAGCATGCTTGTAGCAGTAACTAGGAATCGATTGCTTCTTAAAATGTCAACTCTGGTGGTCTAGGGCTTATATGGGGTAATCAAGCAGGAAGTATGGAGGCAGAATGGCTTATTAGTCAGGATTTGTTGGTATGATGTGCATCATAGAGACCAGCTATGCATCACAGTGGCCAGCCATCTCTAAGAAACAAAAGTAACAGGAACTGGAACCAGAGCTATTACACTCCCAGACGGAAGTGTACTGGCAGGGGGCAGGGGCATCTTCGGCTACAAGCCCTCCACATCCTCCTCTTGGGAAGTTTCTACTCATTCAATCTCTCCCTCAAAAATTACTTCACTTTTCCTTTCCATTCATCTACTAATGACTTCTAGAACATCCTTAGAACATTTCAGTCATCTGGAGATGACATACCTTTCTCCTGAACAGCATTTAAGATGTGTAAGATGTATTAGTTACATCTACTTTAGAATTTTTATATGTAACAGTTGAGAAAGACTGAGGTTGGAACCCAGGGCCTTGGGCACAGTGGGCAAGTACTCTGCCACTGAGCTACACACCAGCCCTCATTTACTAACTTTTAATAACAGAGGTTAAGAAAGAGTTGTAGCCAGGTGTGGTGGCTCACGCCTGTAATCCCAGCACTCGGGAGGCTGAGGTAGGAGGATTGGTGCGAGTTTGAGACCAGCCTGGGCTACAAAAGTGAGCTCAAGGCCAGCCTCAACTGCATAGTAAGACCCTGTCTCAAAAAGACAAAAAAAAAAAAGAAAGAGTTGTATAAGTTAAACATGAAAATCTGACTGCATTCCATGCCCTGAGGCGATCCCTGTGGACATGCCATGCACGCTCTGGCTTTTATACACTTCTTGCTGATGTTTTTGTATAGACAAAACATACCGCCCACACTGTCCTGCAGTTCTTTTCAT
This sequence comes from Myocastor coypus, assembly GCA_004027025.1. NCBI lineage: Eukaryota > Metazoa > Chordata > Mammalia > Rodentia > Myocastoridae > Myocastor > Myocastor coypus. The sequence continues at coordinate 2,177 of PVJA010032353.1, read as the reverse complement.
CACGTAACAGTGTATGTCAGGCATGCTCGCAGTGCCGCAGTGCCGTGTGTGACTGACTTGCTCTTCCTCCTCCTCCTAGCTACCGGCCAGGCCCTTGTTTCAAAAACACCTTGAGTATGTTGCAGATTCTGCACTGCCCTTATTGAAGGTGATTTTTACTCTGGTAGAGAGAAATTTCAGGTCTGGAGAGGTGGTTTACAGGGCTCTCCTCAGCTTTTCAGGACAATGGCAAAAACATTGCAAAGGACTCCTCCTTTGTCATGCTGGCCCCCTGTGATAACCCTGGAAGGCAGTGACTGCTGTCGTACACAAAGGAACAGTCCCGGCCAGAGCCCTGAACAGGGTCCCTGGCAGCTGGCTGCTTAGGTGACAGCTGGGTCCTGCCCCTCCCATTCTCAGGAAAGCACAACCTTGCTTCTTCTGAGACCTGCTGCCTGGCGAAAGCCTTCATTTCTGTCATTTCAGTTACTCGCTGTGATACTTATCAGCCCTTCACTCTAGAGCAGTGCCGTGTTTCTGGTGCCACCACTTCTTCTGGGATAGTCAATTGACAAAGTGACCTTACTCTGTTGCCATTTTGGACTTCTAAACTCATAAGAAGCCAAGTGGGTCCCAGGAGCTGGGTTCCATCCCACCCATTCAGGCTTCGTGGGGGCAGCGCATCTTCTGAGTGGTCCTTCAGTCAGAGCCAGGGCGCACTTCTGGTTGCTGATATTTAAAAACGATGTCAGATGGTGTCAGTGCTAACCAGCCACATCTGCTGATGGTATGCTGTATGTTGAGCACTTTCAATATTTTGTTATCTTCAGTGAAATATAGATGAGACAGTGGATCTTTGAGAGTGTAGGTGTCAGGCTTTAGCAAGGAGTGGAATTGAAATTCTGCCAACTTGTGCACTTCTGAGCCCCAGGTTCTCTCCAGGGGCACCAAGGTCAGCAGGGCAGTGACTCAGAGACAGATGCCAACAGTGTTGGTGACTGCTCAAGTCTCTGCCAGCCCTAAGCCCTGCAGATCCCCGGGGCCAGCTCTCTGGGTAGGATACCTTCCTGCTCTACCCACACTCAGATTCTGGTTTCGCTGTCTTTTGTGGAACTGAGAGCAATTTTGCACACACAAAAGAGAGATCATATTTGTTTATCTTTTGTTGTTTATTTTTAAAAAGTCAACAAACATAAGCAAATTAAATCTTTAATTTTGGCCTGCAGAGCCGGGCGTGGTGGCGCACGCCTGTAATCCCAGCACTCGGGAGGCTGAGGCAGGAGGATCGGTGTGAGTTCGAGACCAGCCTGGGCTACGAAAGTGAGCTCAAGGCCAGCCTGAACTGCATAGTGAAACCCTGTCTCAAAAAGACAAAAATAATAATAATAATAATAATAATAATTTTGGCCTGCAAAGAAAAAGACAGCAATACTTTGACAACCTCCAATACTATAACCTTCAAAACTAGAGAAAGGGAGAAAGGGGTAGAAACCAGGGAAGGAAAAGATAAAGAATCATAATTCACTTTAAATTACATTTTTTTCCCCATGGAGAAGAACTAGAACAAAGCTTGTTGTATAAGAAGAAATATGGCAAAGAGTTTCGTTTTTATTGATTCCCTGCTATGTGTCAGGTGCTGTGGTGAGCCCTAGGGTAGAGGGGTGGGTGTGCTCACATGCAGCATTGGTCTGCTGGAAGTCAGTCTACAGGAAGAGAGATAAGATGCTAAATGATACCTTGGTGTCCAGAGGAGGGGACAGAAGGAGGTACAGAGCACTGGGGAGAGCATGGAACACTGGCTTGTCAGAGGAAGACCATGCCTAACTCAAGCTTCAAGCAGTAAGTAAAGAAGGAGTTGGATGAGAAGAACATTCCAGAGAACAGCAAAAGCCATGGTAAAAAGCTGAAGAAAGGAAAGCAGAGAGGCACAGGCTGAGAGAGTGGATCTTGTTTGGGACATGAGGACTGTGGATCCCAGTGGAGGAAGTTAGCATGAAACCAGGTGTGTGGGCTGCTGCAGGGGTCACCTGGATGGAGGTCTAGAGGTAAGTGGAAGTGATGGCTGAGAGCATGAGACTGTTAAGAGTTGACGAAAGCATCTAGAGACCATAGACATAATGAGGTTAGCAGACCTGTGAGACTAGAAGACCAGAAAAAAAAAGGAGGGCAAGGGCAAACAGGAGGAGGAGGAGGAGGAG
>PVJA010032352.1:0-24162 GCA_004027025.1 Myocastor coypus | reverse complement strand
AAAAAAAAAAAAAAAAAAAAAAAAAAAAAAAAAAAAGACATCTCACACTGCCATGCTTAATGGAGCATGCTGATGATCCCTGCACTCAGGAGGCTAGGGCAGGAGGATCACAGGTTTGAAGCCAAGAGCTACAGAGTGAGTTCAGGTCCAGCCTGAAGTACCAGCCTGGCAAGTTCATGGTCTTGAGTTTGATCCCCAGTACCAAAAAAATTATATATATATATATAGCAATTCTTCACAATGAATGTAATCATTTTATACTACTAAGCATGTATTAGTAAAAATAAAAAACTTTTTTAATAAACAACTTAGGGCTATCCAGCACATTCATAACACTACACATTCACCATTCACCATCTCTATCTAGTTCTAAAACATTTGCATTTGGAGCTGGGCATGGTGGTGCACACCTGTAATCCCAGCACTTGGGAGGCTGAGGCAGGAGGATCTGTGCAAGTTCGAGACCAGCCTGGGCTAAAAAAGTGATCTCAAGGCCAGCCTGAACTGCATAGCAAGACCCTGTCTCAAAAAGGCAAAATAAATAAATAAAACATTTACATTCCTTTTGCTTGTTTGTTTGTTTGTTTGTTTGTTCGTTTGCGGGACCAGGGTTGGAACTCACGACCTTGCACTTGCCAGTGTGGAGCTATCTCCCCAGCCCCACATTTGCATTCCTGAAGAATAAAATTTCTTTATTTTCTGAAGTAAAATTTCTTACCCATCAAATAGCTTATCCCTACTCCCTCCTTTTTAATAACCTCTGCTAACCAAAAATCTATGTTTCATCTTTATGGATTTATCTATTCTAGATACTTTACAAAATAGAAATGCACAAAATGTGCTCATCTGTTTCTTCTGCCATCCACTCCCCTGAAATAGGGAATTTTTAACATTTCTTTTGTTTATGGTTTGTTTTGTTTTGAGACAGGGTACAATTATGCTGTCCAGACTAAACTCAAACTCGTGACCTTAGCCGGGCATGGTGGCACACACCTGTAATCCCAGCACTCGGGAGGCTGAGACAGGAGGACTGGTGCAGAGTTCGAGACCAGCCTGGGCTACCAAAGTGAGCTCAAGGCCAGCCTGAACTGCATAGCAAGACCCTGTATCAAAAAGACAAAAAAAAAAAAAAAACTCGTGATCTTCCTGCCTCAGCCTCCTGAGTAGCTGGGGTTACAGGTTTGCTTCAAATTTTTATGAAATTACTGAGGTAAAAGTTCCATAATGTAGAATTAACTGTTTGTGTCTATCATTTTCTTAGCACAATATTTTCCAAGTTTATTGATACTACAGCATGTATCAGAACTACATTCCATTTTATGGCTGAATAACTGAATTACATGTATACTGCATATCAGTAATTATCCCTTCATCCATTAATGGATATGTGGGCTATTTCCATGCACATGTTAGTTCCTGTGGCCAGTGCTACATACATGTGTGTACATGTACTTGCCTGAATATCTGTTTTAATTACCTGTACACATATCTAGGTGTACAACTGCTGGGTTATGTGAAGACTTTATGTTTGCTGTCTGAGGAACTACCAGGCATTTTTTATAGTAACTGAATCATTTTGTATACTCACCATGAGAAAAAAGGGCTTAAATTTTTCACAACTTTACCAACACTAATTTCCATTTTTAAAAAAACTATTATTTTTTATCATAGTTATCCCAGTTTTTTTTTTAACTTTTTATTTATTTATGTTATGGTTGGCTCAGCCTGCCCTGGGGGTGGGGCTGGCACACCATGTGGTGCCAGGGATCAAACCATGGTCCCTGCAGTTGCCTAAGTTTGCCTAAGCAGGTGCTTTAGATCCCTGAGCCATCTCACCAGCCCAGTTATCCCAGTTTGTGTAAAATATGTATTTGGCTTTTGGGAGGGTTCAGGGTTTTTGTTTTTGGTTTTTGAGATAGGGTCTCTCTACATAGCTCAGTCTGGTCTTGAACTCACTAGGTAGCCCAGGAGACCTTGAACTTTCAGGGCTCCTCGTGCAAGTGCTGGGATTTACAGGCATGCATCTCCACAGCTGACCATTACCTTCTTCTTTACACTTCCATTCTGTTTCTCTCAGGAACAGAGTAATCTTATCACTTCTAATCTCCCTTTGTTTAGATCATGCACAGCACATAAGCTGCATGAAATGGGCCTAGAAGTAAAATACCCATGTCCCAGCATCAGTCTAACCTGCTCCACTGGGGCCTCCCCTGAAGATTCTGATCTCCTGAATCCAGTATCATGCAGTGTTTTGGTAACCATGTTAGCTAATCTTTCCAGATGGAATCCTTGCCTTTTGACCTAAAGTATCCTAAGTACCCTGTCAGGTAGTAAATTCTACTCTGATACAGAATGCACAAGGCCTGACAGGGTACTTAAGATTTATCTTAGAACAGTGGTTCTCAACCTTTCTAATGGCATGACCCCGCAATACAGTTCCTCATGTGACGCCAAACAAAAAAATAATTTTGGTGGCTACTTCAAAACCATAATTTTGCTACAGTTATGGTTTGGAATGGCTTTAGGTGACCCCTGTGTTTTGGTCATTCGACCCCTGTCAAGGTCATGACCCACAGGTTGAAAACCACTGTCTTAGAAGTCTTTCAAGTTGCTGGAAACATCCCCTTGGAGGGTGGCAGAGCAAAGCCTTTGCAGATGTGGCCTAGATTTCATTGCTGGGTGTAATTCTTCTGGCATTACGTGTTTTTGATGGTATAAAAAAAAGAGAGGCGCATGCTGATAATGGTTAGTTTACTAAAGCTACTTCCCATTTTTTAAGTCTCAGTTCGAGCATTATATTCTCCCTAAAGCTTCTGAACTCCAATAGGAAACACCTTAATCTTCACCTCAACTAAACTCTGCAAAGACTTACACAATAGCTATAACACTTACTATATCTGTTGACCATTTACTATATTAAGATGTCTATCTGCATTTAGATGAACTCCTTGAGAACAGGAGTCATTTATACCAGTATATAGTAGGTTTTATATATATATATATATATATATATATATATATATATATATATATATATGAACCAAACTAAGGTCCCTGCAGTTGCCTAAGCTTGCCTAAACAGGTGCTTCAGACCCCTGAGTCATCTTACTAGCCCACAGCTTACCTTTTCTTTCCTTTTCTTTTCTTTTTTCTTTTTTTTTTTTGCGGTACCAGGGTTTGAACTCACAACATTGTGCTTGCCAGGTAGGCACTTGTGAAATAAACTATCTCCCCATCTCCCTATGTACATTTTTAGACACTAAAAATTACTTACTACTCTCAGGCCCTGGCTAAAGAGACTATCTTTCTTAGGTCTGAGCATGTCTCTACTGCTCCAGGAAAAGCCTATTTGTCTTCACTTATCATTCAAGAAAACAAAGATGTTCAGCCATCGGCTTCTTCACTCTTCCTGGGTATAATGAGAATAGAAAAGAGCTACATGATATTCACACCCTTATGGGTTACTTAATATCCCTGAGCACCCCTGCATGTATCTTTCTTTTCCTTCCTCGTGTGTGTGTGTGTGTGTGTGTGTGTGTGTGTGTGTGTCTGTGTGTGTCTGTGTGTGTCTGTGTGTGTCTGTGTGTCTGTGTACTCTTGTTCAGGTTGTTTCTTCCAACTAGAATGGCCTCTTGTGCTATACCTAAGAATATTGTCCTCAAAGGCAGAGATTTTACATCACCTCTGTTAAAGCAAGCTTTCTCTACACTTCCTCAGGGCCTCCAAAGTACTGTCTATGTACCTGTCTAGAACATACTTTTTTTTTCATTTATATATTTGGTGCAGGGTCTCACTATGCAGCTCAGTCTTGTAATGATCCTCCTGTGTTCAACCTCCCCTGTTCTGGGATTATAGGTGTGCACCACCATGCCCAAATTCAGTTGCTAGCTCAGCACACCCTGGGTGCAAGGCTGGTGTAGCATACAGGTCTGGGATCGAACCCTGGTCCCTGTGCTTGCCAAAATAGGCACTTAGCCAACTGAGCTATCTTGCCAGCCTTAGAACATACTTTTTTAATATACAGTACTGGGGATTGAACCCAGCACCTCATGCTTACTAAGCAAGTACTCTACTACCAAGCTACAGCCTCAGCCCTAGAATGATCATTTTATTCCTCAGAGCACTATGTGATTGATCCAGATCTTCCCATAGCACAAAGTAGTTTTTTTGTTTTGTTTTGTCTTGTTTTGTTTTGATTTTGATACAAGGTCTCTATATAGTTTGGCTTGGCCTTGAACTTATAGCTATATTCCTGCCAGAGCTCCCCAAGTGCTGAGATTACAAGTATGTACCACTATGCCCCACAGATACTGTACTTCCTTACTGTATTTAATGAATGGAAATTGATATCTGGCTGGTCTAAAAGACAAGATCGTTTCATTACTCCAATACTGATGGAAATGGTGAAGGTGCTGCCTTGTAGGTATGCCCACGAGACCCAGGATCTCAGCTCAACTACTCCTAACAGCTTTGAGTTCCATAGCACAGCAGTATTTCTTAACATAGGACTCACAGAGAGGAGGCCCAAAAAGCACTGTGTCCAAGGCCTTCAGCTGCAGCTTCTGCCGGTGGCTCCTATCTGTCATCTTCAGCACAGTCCCTGTCATGGTGGTGTTGGACACAGCTAGCCTGTTGAGGCAAAGAATAAGAGTCAGTTCCTGACAGCAAAAGCAGGAAGGGTCTCAGTAGGATCAGTAGGATTTCCCACCTCCTCCAGAACACTTCCAGCTCTTGCTGATTGCTCCCTCTGTACTTCAGAACACAGTCAATACCAACAAGGATTTGGAACGCAACAGGACTATGGAAGGGCACATAACATTGGCTAAGGATTTGTTCACACTCTCTTCCCCCATATCCTAAGAATATGCTACTAAAGGATTGCCCATCTTGCCGGGCGTGGTGGCGCACGCCTGTAATCCCAGCACTCGGGAGGCTGAGGCAGGAGGATCAGTGTGAGTTGAGACCAGCCTGGGCTACCAAAGTGAGCTCAAGGTCAGCCTGAACTGCATAGTGAGACCCTGTCTCAAAAGACAGAAAAAAAAAAAAAAAAGGATTGCCCATCTACAGCAATTCCTACATCCAACTATAAATTTTTTGTTATGCTTCTCCTTCCTGGGATTATCCTATATGCAATGTGTCTGCCTCCCACTATTTATAAATAAACTTTCCTATCCAGCCCAGATCAAAATGTCATGCCACATGACCTAGTGATTCTGGGGACTTCAGCATTCTTATAATCTTAACTCGGCTTCAAAAATTGAGTGGGTCTTCTTAGCATGTAGAGTCATACAGTTTACTTCCAACAAGATTACCATAATTTTTTTATGATCTTCAACCACACTATCAATGATAACTTAATGAAACAGAGTCTGTAAACAAGAAAATGACTTAGGGAAAATTGGACCAAGTTTCTCTTGCTTGAACACAGTGAGTATGGAAGGAAAGGATATAAGACATGAAAGGGCTGACAAATGATTCATCTGGGGCTCATAAGTGAAGTTAGCCCTGAACTATACTGTAAGGCTGGTACCAAGAAACTAAGCCCATGTACAAGAAAGGCAATGAATCTCTATGATCAGGAGGTCAGAAGAGGCTCCAGTTCCACCAGTGACTTCTCTTTCTGATCCTAAGATGCTTGGTCCCTTCCTAGGATCTCAGTTTCCATCTTGGTAAGTTTATGTAAAATCAGATGCTTGCTATAAAACAGGAGCTTTTAGGGCTCTCCTTTAGATTACTTCTACTAGTTGTACTGGTCTTTATCTGACTAATCAAAATAAACATTACCATATTTTCTACTGCATATGTACTGATGAGGTAAGCTACTTATATCAATGAACTGGAATGCTACTGTTATGGTTTGCATCTAGACGTCCTCCCAAAGCCTCATGCAGTTTGAGATGGGGCTTTTTCAGAGCTGGCTGAATGTAGACTGTGCTTGACTGGTGGTGCTATGCTGGGATTAAGGACGCTGTCTGGAATTAGTCCACTGACTGGACTGGTACAAACCCTAACCCCAGTAGACTGGATATAATTAAAAAAGACAGAAAGATACTGTTAAGGTCAGTTGTCCATTCTGCTGTCATCCACCATCATAAATTATTGCCCACGGCCCACCCCTGCCTTGGAGCCATGGACTAAAACTTCTACAAACTGTGAGCTAAATAATCCTTTCCTCCCTTTAGTTTTGTTTTGTTTTGTTTTGTTTGTTTTTGTATTTTAGAGAAGGGTCTACAGAGTGTTCAGAGTCGTAGTGATTGCCTGTTTACGGCCTTCCAAGAGCTGGGATTGCAGGTGTGTGCCACCACACCCAGTTTTTTTTTGTTTTTTTTTTTGTTTTTTTTTTTTGGGGGGGGGACTGGGGTTCAAACTCACGACCTTGCACTTGCCCAGCAGGCACTTGTGCCTCGGAGTCATCTCCCCAGCTCCTGACACCCAGTTTTAATTGCTGTCTCATTGAGCCCCAGGGGCAGGACAGGCACAGCAGGCCTGGGGATCAAACCCCCAGCCCCTGCCCCTGCTTGCAGGTGCTTTAATTCACTCAGCTATTTGGCCCGCCCACTCCCTTTAATTTTTGGCACTGAGTATTTTGAGTTTTTTGAGGGTTTGTTTGTTTGTTTGTTTTTTGTATTTTGTACAGGGTCTACAGTGCCTCAGACTCATAGTGACTCTCCTGTTTTCAGACTCCCAAGTGCTAGGATTACAGGCGCTTGCTACCACACTCAATCTCAATCCGTGTCCAGTGTGCCCCGCAGGTGGGGCCAGCCCCTGCATCTGCCTAAGCAGGCAGATTTAGTCAGCTGAGCTATCTGGCCAACCCTAGCATTGGGTATTTTGTCTCAGCAACAAGACAAAGTTACCCACCTACTTCTAAGAAATGAATGAAAACAGATAGGAACTAGCATTTACTAAGGAACTATGCACCAGACCTGCCCTTTTTTTTTTGGCTGGCTCAGGCTGCCTTAAGGGCAGGTCTGGTGTACTGTTGTCTGGTACTGTTCTAACATTTTATACATAATACCTTATTTGGTCCTCACAGCAATCTTAAGAAGTCAGTTCTACTATTAGCTCCCTTCTGTAGGTAAAAAAAAACTTGAGACTTTAAGTTAAGTAACTTGTCCAAACATATGCAATTGGCAAAGCCAGAGAATGAATACATATCTACTAGATTGTTCCCATTATACATATCATCTAGTGAGGAGCCTAGAACCACCTCTCTTCTATCCCAGGAACTAAAACCTCTGTACTTTCAGTGATCACTAAAGTGGTACAACTTTCCAGCATCTATTCTTGTGCCAAGCCTGGTGGATCTAGTCTCGACTATAATCCTAGCCACTAGAAGATTAAAAGAAACATGACCTGAGAATTTTTATTCTATGATTTGCTGTGGTTTTAATCCAAACCACAGCTATTCCTTCTAAACAAATGGTCCACGGATACACAAGGCAATACTGTTGTTTTCAAGAATAGCAAGAAAGAAACCTCCATCTTAGAGTTTTATGGTCAATCATCTATTCCTTTCTCTTTTTCATAATAAAAACAGAGTCTCTCAAGACAAGAATCAGGTCTAGGGCTGGCAGGATAGCTCAGCAGACTAAAGCACCTGTTTAGGCAAGTCCAAGGACTGCAGTTAGATCCTCAGCAGCACAAGCCAAACCAGCCCCTCCCCCAGGGCAAGCTAAGCCATGAATGAATGAATGAATGAATGAATGAATGATTCTCCTTTAAAAAAAATCAGGCCTAGCCAGGTGTGGTGGCGCACCCCTGTAATCCCAGCACTTGGGAGGCTGAGGCAGGAGGATCGGTGTGAGTTCGAGACCAGCCTGGGCTACAAAAGTGAGCTCAAGGCCAGCCAGAACTGCATAGCGGGACCCTGTCTCAAAAAGACAAAAAAAAAAAAAAAAAAAAAAAAAATCAGGTCTAGTGCTTCTTTATTCTCAAAGATCATCAGAAAGCATAAAAAATATGTGGTACACTTGAAGTTTTTTCAAATAGAACTAAATTGATTTTTTTTTTCTTTTAATGTATTTAGGATCTACAGGGTCTCACTACAGAGACTTATAGTGATCTTCCTGCTTTTCAGTCTCCCAAATGCTGGGATTACAGGGACACACCACCACACCCAGTCTCAACCACCATCTCCGGGCTCCCTGGGAGCAGGGCAGCAATAGGCCCAGAATTAACAGCCCCCTTAACCCCCAACCTTACTCCCCATCTGCCTAATCTGTTGAGGCACTTTAATCTGTTGACCTATCTGGCCAGCCATAGAACTAAACTGAATATTGCAAGATACCTTGAATCACAGGGCACAAGATGCAATAACAATAACAACAAAAAACAGCAGAGCACTTAGAATTAGGCAGATTTAGGTTTAAATTTAAGCTCTGTCACTTACCAGTTTGAGAAGATTTTTTTTTTTTTTTTTTTTTTTTTGCTGGCTCAGGCTGCCTTAAGGGCAGCTCTGGGGCATGTGGTGCTGGGGATAGAACTGCAGTCCCTTATCACTGACTGATTTTGCTTCAAAAGGTACTTTGGACAACTGAGCTAAGCCACCAGTCCCCTCATTTACCAGCTTGGATACATTATAAAATTCTAGAGTTCAATTTGCTCACCCAAAAGATTAAATAATAATTCCTTCCTCCAAAACTTGTGAAAATTGACATAATAGGTAGAAAAATACTCACAAAGGAGGCACAAACATTAGGATTTTCACTCTCTGCAGAGTAAGGAAAAGCTGTGAAGAGGAGGCTATAGGCAGCAGAGAAAGGAACTAACTAGCTCTGCTAGGCCTGGACAGCAGTGCCTAGTAACGCTACAGGTGGAGACTACAATGTGTGGACAATGCAACCTTTGTCTTTGCCCTCTGATGCTCTAACTGAATGCATCCACAAGGTAAGATGACAGATTATAATCTGCATTTGTAAAACAGCAAGCCCTTTCAGGACAAGAGCAGGTTGTTGACATCTTTATCCCCAGTACCCAACACAAGTGGTATCCAGTAAATATTTGTTGAACAAATAAATTCATGGAGTGATGATATATGGCACTCATTTGATCTAAGAAGTCCAAGTAGTACTCTCTTCTTCCCCATATAAAAGAGAAAAAATTAAGAAGCAATTGTTGGGGCTGGGGAGATAGCTCCGTGGCACAAGTGCCTGCCTGGCAAGTGCAAGGTCGTGAGTTTGAACCCCAGTCCCACAAAAAAAAGAAGAAGCAATTGTTGGAGAAGTCATTCCAGAAATGAAAGACCCTATAGCAGCCAGCCCTACCTCTGTACCATTGTTGTTAGAGCAGACACATTATGTATCAATAACCCAGAGGAAGCTAAAAAGATCCTGATGTTCCTAGATGACAAAAGAGCAACCACTGGAGGGCCAGCAAAAGAAAAGAGGAACACCACAGACTTTGAATCTGTATCTACTGCAGATCTAAGCTGAAATTACCTTTTTGCCTCTAACTAGCCATGTTTGTCACCTTGCAAAAGTTACTTAACCAGTTTCATCATCTATATCCAATACCAACCTTACATAATTAATATAAGAATTAAGTGAGGGGCCAGTGAGACAGCTCAGTGGTCTAAAGCACCTGCTTAGGCAAGTTTAGGCAACACAGGGACCATGGTTTGATCCCCAGCATGCTGCACCAGCCCCACCCCCAGAGCAAGCTAAGCTGACCATAACATAAAGTTTAAAAAAAATTAAATGAGATATTGTATATAAAGTGTTGAATAGAATACCTGACATAAAATAAGCACTCAGCAAATGGCAGCTATCATATGATATCCCAGATCAATAAGAATATTAATGAGAGGCTGGTGAGAGGTTCAGTGGTCTAAAGCACCTGTTTAGGCAAGCTTAGGCAATCACAAGAACCACAGTTCAATCCCTGGCACCAGATGCTGCACCAGCCCCACACCCAGGGCAGGCTGAGCCAGCCATAATAATAAAAAAAAGAATATTAATGAGAATGGATGCAAATATACATCATGCTTAGCAAGCACATATAGCTGTGAGGAGAGGACCTTTCTAAAGACTCCATCTTCACAGGGATGAAGCCACATTTAACTGACTAGACAGACCCACCCTACACTTTTCCTTACACTTTCAGATGAGAAAAACCTAGTCCACTCCTGACCTTGGCATGGCATGGCCACTGAGCTGCAGCTTCCGGAAGGTCTCCTCATACTGTGGCAGCTCCACGTACGTAATCAGCCACTGTACCACCTCATCCACAGTCCAGTTGTACACTATGGAAAGAGACAAAACCATTACTCAAAAATTTATAAGCACTGCTTGCACTTATTGTTATGGTCATGTTGACCTGAATATCACATACAAGTGTATGTGATAACATTTATCACATCTTTCTTATAACATGCTAAATAGGAAAGAAGTACACACTAGATACATCTAATCTAGTTACTTTTCTTGTTGTGTACCAAATATCTAAGGACCCTCACTGCCCCCCCCCCGGGTGCGCTCTGAGAGGGTAATTGATACTGTGCATGGTGGCGTGTGCCTGTAATCTCAGCATTTGGGAGGCTGAAGAATGAGAAACACTGTGAGTCCACTCTATGTAGTGAGACCCTATAGACCCTATAGACCCTGTAGAGCCTGTACCAAATACATAAAAAATAAAGGAATAAAGTTAAAGAAAAAAAGGCTTCTTTTAGATTACAATTTGTAGAGCTTTTAGTCCATAGCTGGCTGGCTCCAAGGTAGGCTGGCATGGCAGAGGGACACTACAGAACAGACAGGAGGCAAGAGAAGACATGCAGCAGCAGCAGCAGCAGCAGCAGCAGCAGACCACAGCATCCCTCTTTCTGTTCCTTGTACTCTAGGCAAGCCTCATGCCCTTAAGGAAGGTAGCACTCACACCCAAATTGGGCCTTCCCATTATCCACACCCAAACTAATCAGTAGACTAATTTAGTCGTCACACATCCTTAATCCCAACATAACATTAGATGAGCCACCACTGAAAAGCCCCACCTATGACCCATGAGGCTTTATGGGAACACCTAGATAAAAGTCAGAACACTGACATAAGTCATAACAGCATCTATTTAGTGAAACCCTAAAAAGACAAATCTATAGTGATAGAAAGTAATGATTGGCTAAAGCCAGAACTGATTGGGAGGGAGGACAAAGCAATATTTAGGGTTAATAAAAATATTCTGTATCTTGAATGTGGTGACAGTTACACAAATGATAACATCCATCAAAATTCATCAAACTATATATTTAAAATGAGTTTTTTCCTGTATGGAGGTTCTATTTTAGGAACAATGATTTTTATTTTTTTTAATTTTTAAAATAGTTTTAAAAGAATGAGCATAAGACTTTAATGGGTATATCAAAGAAGAAGCTACAAAAATAGTTGATAAACACATAAAAGGATGTCCAACATTATGAGTCATCAGGCTGCTGCCTTAGCTGTCACTGCTCCTCCTTTTTGTTCTAGCTGATTTGCTGATTTCCCACTGCTATGAATGGCTGTTCTCTGCCATGACCAGTCTGCTTTGGAACCTGCTGATTATGGACTGAAACCTCCTCAAATAGTGAGCTAAATAAACCTCTTTTCCTTAAAAAAAAAAAAAAAAAAAAAAAAGAATCATCATAGAAATACAACTATTACAACTATAGCAAAATTTTACATCTAAAAATTGTGATTTTATAATTTTTTATTTTATAATATTCTTTTTTTTTAAGAAATTTTTTTTGTTGTTGTTTCAGAACTTTTGTTTGTTTGTTTATTTTTATGGCCGGCTCAGCCTGCCCCAAGGGCAGGGCTGGCGCAGCATGTGGTGCCGGGGGTCGAACCGGGGATCAAACCATGGTCTCTACAGCTGCGTAAGCTTTCCTAAGCAGGGGCTTTAGACCACTGAGCCATCCTGCCGGGCCCTATAATATTCTTAATTTCACAATATTTTTAAAATTGTGAATGTGATCAAGGTTTAAAATTATCCTTCCATCCATTTAAGTAGGCCTTCATTTAAAGAGTCTACTTAGTGTTAACCCTGCAGGAAGTTAGTTCCCAGCCCAGTGAAAGAGATCAAAAATAAAAGCTAGACATGGTGGCTCAAGCCTGTAATCATACTACTTGGGGGACTGAGGCAGGAGGATCACTGAAAGTTCAAGACCAGCATGGGCTACGAAGTAAGTTCAAGGCCAGGCTTAATTGCATTAGCAAGACCTTGCTTCTAAGAGACAAAACAAAAATAAAAACACCAATTAAGTAGTGTTAGTGAAGCACTCTGATAAGGAAACATACAGCAAACAGAGAGTTGTAGTAACTGCCAAGGCTTCAGAGATTATTAATTGCAATATAAAGATAGTAAGATGCCTGGCAACTGTAAGGTCGTGAGTTCAAACCCCAGTCCAGCAAAAAAAAAAAATGTTGGGCCAGGGAGATAGCTCCATGACACAAGTGCCTGCCTGGCAAGTGCAAGGTTGTGAGTTTGAACCCTGATCCCACACACACAGACAGAAAAAAAAAAAAAAAAGATAGTAAGAGCTCACCCAAAACACTGCATGAGCCGGGCGTGGTGGCGCATGCCTGTAATCCCAGCACTCGGGAAGCTGAGGCAGGAGGATCAGTGAGAGTTCGAGACCAGCCTGGGCTACAAAAGTGAGCTCAAGGCCAGCCTGAACTGCATAGTGAGACCCTGTCTCGAAAAAGACACACACACACACACACACACACACACAAAACACTGCGTGAGTGTGTGGGTAAAGCACTTGTAGAATGAAGGCAAATACAAAGGAAAGATGTGAAATTCCATGTGTCACTAATATAAAATTGTGAAATGTAGTGGCAGAAGAAAGCTGAAGCTATGTCAACAGTCCTGGCAGCCATACTCATCCAATTCTAAATATTGTCCTGGGATGCACCTGTTGCTCTAGCCAGTTAAGTTCAACCCTTTTTAGACAAGAAGTACAGATCTGTCCATTTCTCACATCTATTGTGCATGTGTGTGTGTGTGTGTCTGTGTGTGTGTGTGTGTGTGTACACTGGAAATCAAACTCAGGATCTTGCACTTGCCAGGCAGGTGCTGTGCCCCTGCGCTATATCCCCAGGTCTATTGTGCATATTCAAGGAACTTTGTATCTATTTTCCTATTTGATGTTGCTATCCAATAACCATAAGTGACTATGTGTAAACTTATTAAAATGTGATTAAATTAAAATTCACTTTCTCAACTTAACTAGCAACCCTCCAAGTGCTCAATGGCTAAAAGTGACTAGTAGCTACCCTCCTGACAACACGAACTATTCATTTCCATATTATAGAATGTTCTGTTGGACAACACTGGTCAGGATAACTTACTATAACAATGTTTCAATTTTACATTTTTATTTTGAAGGTAACCTAAAAGTAAAAAGCAAAAATATACTTCCAATCATTTAAGAAATGAGGAAAAAGGAAAGAAATGAGAGGAGAAAGGATGGAAAGAAGGTAAGAAAAGTGAGGGTAAGAGGGAGAAGGTGAGAGGGAGATTAGAAGGAAAGTAATCTAAATTCTAGGATTTTTGTTTGACCCATAAAGCACAGATCTGATCTCTCATTATACTGGTATCCAGGATTAAATTCTCCTAAACTACAGTACTAACGACATCATTATTGGGAGAAGCCACAACATAGATAGCACTTACTGTATATTCTTTTTTTGTTGTTTTTTTTTTTTTTTATGTATTTAGTATAGGGCCTACAGGGTTTCACTACACAGCTCAGACTCAGTGATTCTCATGTTTTCAGCCTCCCAAGCACTGGGATTACAGATCCGTACCACCACCCTCAGTTTCAATAACTGGCTCAGTGCACCCCTGGGGGCAGGGCCAGTACGGCAAGCTGGGGATGAACCCCAGCCCCATTACTGTATGTTCTAAGTACTTAGATGTATTGTTCTGTACTGTGCTTGATTTTTCAAGTATCTCTTAGGCCAAGATAAGGACCTAAGCTAAAATGAATTACCTCTGGGAGAGAATTTAAGAACACTTCATGCTCTATATCAATACTTCACAGTACAGCTCAGAGGCTGGGTAATATTGTATCCAGATGATTGATCAATTATGTATTCTTGGTTTAAAAAAAAGATATATTGTTCTAAGTACTTCAGATATATTAACTCATTCCTCTTCATTACTGCCATGTGAAATAATATAACCCATTTTATTCTCATTTTAAAGATGAAACAGACATGGAAAAATTACATAAAGTTCTCAAACTTACTCAAGTAGGAACTAGTAAAGCCTTTTGTCTCAGGCAGACTGGCCCCACAGGCCAGGTTCTACTAAGGCTAAAAAGGCCTTCAGACGGAGGGAATGCTGAGGAGAGAGTTAATCCAGACGACATCATTAGGCCCTGAGTCAGAACATGCACATAAACAGCCCTATTCATAAATATTTTCACTTTGTGCAAAACATACATTTCCCTTTTTGTTCATAACAAATTGTCAGGATTTTGTGCCATAATAGAAGCCAATTCTAACACAAATTCTCAGTGATCATTTGCAACATAGCAAATGACATCAAAACCATATGTGGAACGCTATAGCTAATAACCCTTCAATATTATAATGTCATTATTTAATGGATAACCATAAAATCATCCTTTAAAGTAACTTCAGCGCCAGGCGTGGTGGCGCACGCCTGTAATCCTAGCACTTGGGAGGCTGAGGCAGGAGGATCGGTGTGAGTTCGAGACCAGCCTGGGCTACAAAAGTGAGCTCAAGGCCAGCCTGAACTGCATAGTGAGATCCTGTCTCAAAAAGACAAAAAAAAAAAAAAAGTAACTTCAGTATTTGTTTATATTTATTTTCTTTTGTTTTGTTTGAGATATGCTCTCACTATGTAGTTTAGGCTAGCCTTGAACTCACTGCACAGATAAGGCTGGTCTTGCACAAGCAGCAATTCTCCTGCTTCAGCCTCTGGAGGCTACAATCACACATGTGTGCTAGCACATCCATTTACTTGTACATACTAAACATATGGAAAGCTAATTAATTTCTATACTTTGTCAAAAGCCAATACTATATGAATAGCAATAGACTTGGTACACAAGGAATGCATTCCACCAAGTAAAGGCCAAATGAAATCAAGTTTATGGCAGTTAAGTAGTGAAAAGTGGTGGGAGGAATGAGTCATCAGCTGGCATCTAACAGACATAATGAACTTAAGAGAGCCTGGCAATAACAGTTACAGCAAAAGACTGGATTGAAAGTTTATTTTTACTAGCAGGGCATGGTGGCACATGCCTGTAATCCCAGCACTTGGGAGGCTGAGGCAGGAGGATTGGTGTGAGTTTGGGACAAACCTGAGCTACAAAAGTGAACTCAAGGCAAGCCTGAACTGCATAGGAAGACCCTGTCTTAAAAAGACAAAAAAAAAAAAAAAAAAAAAAAAAAGAAAGAAAAAAGCAAGAAAAGTTTGTTTTTTTTTTTGTCTTTTTGAGACAGGGTCTCGATATGCAGTTCAGGCTGGCCTTGAGCTCACTTTTGTAGCCCAGGCTGGTCTTGAACTCACATTGATCCTCCTGCCTCAGCCTCCCGAGTGCTGGGATTACAGGCGTGAGCCACCACGCCCGGCTAAGAAAAGTTTATTTTTACTTAAAGTATAAATTTGTTTTTCTTTACATTTGTATACAAATTGTATATAGCAACTTTATTATATATTTAAGTAGCATGATAAAAATAATAAAGTCAGCACTGCAAGCTCAAGATAATTTTTTCCTCTGCAAGCAGGCGAAGGGGCCGAGGATTCATTCCCCAGGCCTGTCATGCCAGCCCCATCCCTGGGGCACACTGATACAGCAATTGAGACTGGGCATGGAGGAGCACACTGTAATCTCAGCTCTTGGTAGACTATAAACAGGCGGATCACTACAACTCTCATCTAGTAATGAGACCCTGTATATCCTATAGACCCTTCCCTATAATACAGAAAAAAAAGATAATTTTTTCCTAAAATGAATCTGTGTATTCTTCAAGCTTGAAACCTACTGCTTCGAGCAGTGAGAAGTTAAAAAAGCTTTAAGGCAGAATGTTATGATGAGATTCATCACCCTCTTCTTCAGATCCACATCTTTATCAAAAGCTGCCTATCATTAGAATACCATCCAGGGGCGGGGGAGATAGCTCCATGGCACAAGTGCCTGCCTGGCAAGTGCAAGGTCGTGAGTTCAAACTCTGGTCCTGCAAAAAAAAAAAAAAAAAAGGCCAGCAGCAATTAAGCTGTCCTATGTAGAATACCATCCAGTTTCCCTTTAATAGTCAGGAGACACTGAAGATACAGTCATATCTTATTCATATTTGCCAGTTATTACTTCTAAAATAAAAGCTTCATATTAAGTTGTCATCAATAAGGTATGTGTGTGTGTGTGTGTAACCAGGGATTGAACTCAGGCACTTGTGCTTGTCAAGCAAGTACTTATTCTACTGAGCTATCTCCCCAGCCTAAGATTTTATTCAAAGAATATCCTAAATGAGAAGCTGCAAAAATATTCTCAATATAGATCTCCAAACAAAAAAATTTCCTTTAAAAATTTTCAGAGGCCAGAGATACATGTTGTATGTTATAGTCTGGTGCCAAAAGAAATGAGGAGAAGACCCAATGAATACAGCTTCAGAGATCTCACTGGGATCTGTCTCTCCTGAAGGGAGCCCAGAGCTCCAGAAGCATCACCTTTTTATTTAGGACTATAACCTCTGTTGACCTTCAGGATTTATTTAATGCTAGATTCACACAATTGTTAAATAAAAGGATTACAAGAAGGGGAGGAGATAATCACCAGTATCTCAAGTAAGGGTGGAGACATCAATCAGGATAAGTTGTTACCCACCGTCTTAAATCCCAGTTTTCTGGAATGCCTAAGTAACAGATTACAACCCACCCTAAACTTTGTTTATTGCTCTTTGCTTCTTTAAGATGCTAGTTTCTTAGGGGCTGAGGAGACAGCTCTGAGGCATAAGCACCTGCCTGGCAAATGCAAGGTCATGAGTTTGAACTCCAGTCCCACAAAAAAGATGCTAGTTTCTTATCTCTACAGATAACTAGCAAGCATGAGGTCCTGAGTTTGATTCCCAGTACAAAAAATAAATAAATCATTTAACCTTGGACAAAACTGGCTATTCTTATAATCCTAGTTACTTGGGCTGGGCGTGGTGGCTCACGCCTGTAATTCCAGCACTTGGGAGGCTGAGACAGGAGGAGCAGTGTGAGTTCGAGACCAGCCTGGGCTACAAAAGTGAGCTCAAGGCCAGCCTGAACTGCATAGTGAGACCCTGTCTCAAAAAGACAATAAATAAATAAATAAATAAATAAATAAATAAATAAATAAATATTAAAAAAATAAATTACAGAGTAGAGAGAGAAAATAACATGTTTCAGAATGAAATATTGGTTTATTAAGTTATAATTTAAAAAAATAATAATCCTAGTTACTTGGGGGACTAAAGCAGGAAAATCACAAATTCAAGCCCTATCTCCCTATGTAGCTCAGACTAGTAGTGATGTTCCTGTTTTCAGCCAAGTGCTAAAATTACAGGTGTGCACCAACACACCCTGTCTTGGTGGTGGCTCAAGGTGCTCAGGGTCAGGACCAGCACAGCTTGTGATGCCTCGGACTGAATGGTGGTCCTTGAGCTTGCCTAAGCAGGTACTTAGTGCACCAAGCTATCTCGCCAGCCTATAATTGCTGAAATGAATATATAATTTCTGAAAGAAAAATTATTCCTCTTATCCATACATTTCATATCTTAAGTTGTTCCTATCAATCTTGCATAAGCACAGAAGTTTGAAGACTGGGACCTATCCTTTCATTTCCTTTTTTTTTTTTTAACGGTACCAGGGATTGAACTCAGTACCCTACACTTGCCAGGCAGGCACTTATTCTACTGAGCTATCACCGTGGTCCACTCATTTTCCTATTTCCATCACAATGAAGGTCAGCAGGTAATGCAAAGCAGACAGCCAGGATGACATATCAAGTGAAACAAAGTTAAAAACAAAAAAATGCCCAATTTTGATGCTCTCAATCACTGTTGCTGACTTCCCACCGTCTTTCTACAGGGGTTGGGAACTGAGTGGGGAAAGGTGCTGTGAAGAGGAAAAGAGCTGGTATGCTATGCTCAAGGATTACATCATGAAGGTAAGAGACTAGAGGCTTAGGCAAACAGCAATTAGTCACTGTTTGGTTGAATTTCTAGCTCTCAAACTTGAATATACTGGAAGGAAAACAGAAGTTGCTTTTGAGAGATACATTTAAATCATAGGTTTGAGAAAAGAAATGGCAGAGTTAGGGCTAAAGAAGTGTTGAGGAAAGTACAATATACTCACTCTTATTCCTGAAAATGAAAATCTATCCTCACACATTACAAATGTGATCATTAACTATGGTCTGGAGAGTCAGGTAATGAAGGCGTAAGACAGTGATATACACATTTATGATGCAGACAGACAAGTACTAGCCTGTAAAATACAGAGAACAACACACTCCTGATACTGATGCCAAAGGAGTTTGGCATCATCCAACACAAAGTGGCCTGTTTGCTTGGCACAGAGTGGAAAGAAAGCCATTTTTGTTGCTAGAAAGGCCTGAGGCCAGTGGTACTTCAAGGGCCCTTTTGTCTACTGGGAAGATATCTTAATACAAGCCTGAGCATAGATTCTTGGCATGTAAGAACTTTTCTATCTGCACCCTACACAACAGTAGAGACAAGCAGGAGTTACTCTCAACCCTGGTTTCTCAGCCTCTATACCAGTGACACTATGAATGAGGTCATTATTGCTGTGTGACTGTTCTATGCATTATAGCTAGAGTATTCAACAATATTCCTGGCATATGCCCACTAGGTGCCAGTAGCATACTGCCAGTAATTGGACATTCCAAATACTGCTGAATGTCCCCTAAAAGGAAAAATTGTCCCAAGCTTAAAGCACTGCATTGAGACAGAAGGTCTCTAAGGAGATCCCTGTACTTGAAATGAGGATGAATTCTGACTAATCAAGTCCCATACAGCTAAGTGGAAAGGAAAGAGATAACGATTTTACCATGTCAGGCCAAACCTCAAGGCAGTTTTTTTGTTTGTTTGTTTTTAGCTCTGAGTATCATTCCGTTACCAAGGCAGCAGCCCTATCTAGGTAGGGCTTGGAAGAATGTTATCATCTACCCAAAGTCATTGCCATCTGAACAAAAAAGTCATGAGAAGCTGTATCCTGAATAACATCTGTATCCCAGACAGTAACTAAGTCCTAACATGATCTCACTCAACAGTCCCGTTGAGATATCAAAATCTCTCATCCCTAAGATTTAAGCACCTAAAAGTTAAAAGTCTCATTATGCTTTCTCATTCCATAACAGAACATGGGAAAGAATCCCTGAGCTAAAGCACAAAGATAACAGCAAGTTCAGAGAGCCCACTCTCAGTGAGAGGCTACAGAACAAAACAGAGC
This sequence comes from Myocastor coypus, assembly GCA_004027025.1. Taxonomy (NCBI): domain Eukaryota; kingdom Metazoa; phylum Chordata; class Mammalia; order Rodentia; family Myocastoridae; genus Myocastor; species Myocastor coypus. Next base: position 4,716 of record PVJA010032352.1, on the reverse strand, counting down.
CAAGAAGAACTTATGGGACATGGACAGATACAGACTCCTGACCACTCATTTGTCCAATCCAGGAAGAAAAGCAGGCAAGTGGCAGTATCCCAAATTCATAAGCCTCCACAGGCATATTTATGTGGCCCTAGCCTAGACAGATCAAAGACCACAATTCTGGAAAAAATTAGGCCACACAAAATCAGAGAAGCGCCATTTAGAGTTTGCAACAAACAGAAATGTACAAGGTGAGTAGCCAGGTAGTCAGTCTCCAATCTTATTAATTACATAATCTACATTAAAAAAAATAGTAACTGCCAGGGCCATGCATCTGCCTAGGCAAGCAAGCACAAGGACCTGGGTTTGATCCCTGATACCACATGCCATGCCAGCTGTGCCCCCGCCACCTGCAATGCCAGTGCTAGGGAGGCTGAGACAGAGGAATCATTACAAATCTGGGATGTGTGGCAAGACCCTGTACCAAACAAAATTTTTTAAAAAAAAATAGTACTAGGTACAGTGAATAAATCCCATACCTCTAGGGGGCTGAGGCAGGAAACAGCAAGTTCAAGCCCAGCCTGGACAGCAAACAGATGGCCTAACAAGACTTTGGTTCAAAACTGAATAAAAATAAATAAATAAAACTTTGAGCATATATTGCCTATATATATATATATATATATATATATATATATATATATATCTGCTTGTAAATTTGATTCATATATTAGGTACATTATAAAACATACATAAAAATAAAATAAAAAAATGTATTAAATAATGCTCAGTCTCTGGGGTCTTTAGAACACAAAATTTTTATTGCACTGAAAAGCTCTAAAATCGAAGATAGGAGACTCTGATTTTATCCTATTTGCCATGGACCTGCTTGAACACATCATTTAACCATTATAAACTCTGATTCCCTTTCTGTAAAATACTGAACCTGTCATAAACAACTTTTTTGGTACTATTCTACACCAAGCATGAGGAATAATAACATGAACAAGAATAGGTCTCTATCTCCATGTGGCTTACAGCCCAGTATAACTGCTGTGCTTTTAGGAAAAGGAAGGCCTCTCTGATGAGGTGATATGTGAGCAGAAAACGAAAGTGTAGGCCACATGGACACTTGGGCCAAGGGCATGCCAGCAGAAGGAAGAGTATTACTAACACTTGAGTTACTGCGCTATCTCAGGGATGTAGTGTAGCAGACACTGGGCCTTTCTTTTCTTTTGCTAAGCATTAAGGAAAGAGCTCCTGAGTCAGTATCTCTTTCCCCTAATGGATCTGTAACATCTCCAGATAAAGCCCTCACTTACTTCTGCAGTTTCAAATTCACATCTCAAGAGAACTACATCTGCAAGATGGCTCAGTGGTCTAAAACATCTGCTTAGACAAGCTTAGGCAGTTCCATCCCCAGCACCCCATGCTGTACCAGCCCCACCCCCAGGGCAGGCTGAGCTGGTCATAATACAAAAAGAAAAAGAGAACTAGCAGGAAGATTACCAGTATCTTTCTGTGTCTCTCCCAAAGTGGCTTTTCCTAAAGACAATGTATCACTTGGATCCGTGGTTTATCCTTGAGTAGTTTCCTTCTGGCCCTCACTAGCAGCTTTTCATTTTGGTTGGTTTTGTTCTGTTATTTTTTGTTTGCTTGTTTCACTTTTTAATACCCTTGAACTGTCACTACAAAAATAAATTGGGCCTTAGACCTATGCCTTACATGATAAGCCAACTAGGTTACCAGGCAAAGACCAAGATTCCAGGGTGTACCATAATGTACTATTAAAACCATCCATAGAGAAACAACAATCTTGGAGAAAGCCAAAATAGAGAAAATTGGCAGCATGGCAGAAAAATAAAAAGGCCATATAGATGCTTTGGAATTTTTTTTTTTTTTTTCCTGTCTCAACCTCCCCAGTCCTGGAATTATAGGAATGAGTCACCATGCCAGTTTCCCTGTCTGGCTTGGGACCTAGGGCCAGCAGGGCATGCAGGACCATGGATTGAACCCAGGTCCTTGAGCTTGCCAGGAAGGCACTTAGACCACTGAGCCATCTCCCCAGCCACAAAGATTTTTTTTTTTTTTTTTTTTTTTTTTTTTGAGGTACTAGGGATTGAACTCAGGACCTGTGCTTGCCATGCAAGCGCTTATTCAACTGAGCTATCTCCCTGGCCCCTGGAATCTTTAAATAGCCAAAAAATTTAAGATCACATGATGGTAGCACTAAGAACAAACTGCATTCCTGCTCTGAACTGGGTCCTACACTGTGTCAGGAAATGGAATCATATAAATTGCTACCCTCAAATAGACTAATGTGGGGCCCGGCAGGATGGCTCAGTGGTTTAAAGTGCCTGCTTTCCTAAGCTTAGGCGGCTGCAGGGACCGTGGTTCATCCCCGGCACCACATGCTGCGCCAGCCCTGCCCTCAGGGCAGGCTGAGCCGGCCATAAAAATAAACAAACAAACAAATAAACAAAAGTTATGAAACAAGAAAAAAATAAAATAATTATTAAAAAAAAAAAGACTAATGTGTGTGGGAGGGGAGCATCAGGGATATAGCTCAGTTGCACAGTGCCTGCTTGGAAAGAGCGAGGTCCTCTGTCTGATTCTCAATACCAGTTAAAATAAAAATAGACTGATGGAAAAACAGGCAGAGGACCAGATCTCTGTGATTTATGTGCTAAATGCTATGATGAGATAAGCACGAAAGTCTAGAAGCACAGAAAACATCCGGCCTATGGCTTTCAGGAAATATTTCCTAAAGATTAAAATATTAAAATTGAGTCTTAAGGGTCTGGGGAGATAGTCCAGCAGTATAAGTATCTGCCTGAAAAGCACAAGGACCAGGTTTGATCCCTGGTACCATATGGCTGTGTAGTGAGACCCTGTACCAAATAAATAAATAAAATATTTTTTAAAAAATAAAAATAAATTGAGTCTTGGGGCCTGGCGGGATGGCTCAGTGGTCTAAAGTGCCTGTTTGGGAAAGTTTGGGTGGCTTCAGGGACCGCGGTTCCATCCCGGGCACCACATGCTGCGCCAGCCCTTCCCTCGGGACGGGCTGAGCCGGCCATAAAAATGAATGAATAAACAAACAAAGGTTCTGAAACAAGAAATAAATAAATAAATTTTTTTAAAAATTATTAAAAAAAAAATAAATTGAGTCTTAATTGTCAAGTAGGATTTAACCAGATCAACAAAGAAGGAAGAATAGAAAGAACAATATATATATATATATATATATTGTTCTTTCATTCCTTGAGACACCTCAAGGAATGAAAGAGAAGGATTATCCTAGCTCAACAAACTGTCAGTAAGTCAGTGCAAGGACGGAGATGGCGCAGGAAGTGGTAGAAGAAAAATGGGGCTGGGTGTCTTGGCACACCTTTGTAATCCCAGCACTCAGGCAGGCAGGCAGGCAGGCAGAAGAACCACAAGTTTAAAGCCAGCCTGAGCTATGTAGTGAGCTTAAGGCCAGCACAGACTACATGACAAAACGCAGTCTCAGAAAAACAAATGGAACTAAGCTGAAAAGAAAGGAACAAAACAGACCAGACCAGAGTAAAACAAAGGGCTGGGGATGTAGTTCAGGGTTAGATGTACGCTTAGCATGCTTAAGATCCTAGGTTCAGTTCTCAGCACCACAAAACACACACACATACACACACACACACACACACACACACACACACACACACACACACACACACCAGTTGGGGGTACCACGTGCAACCAATAATCCCAGATCTCAGGAGACTGAGGCAAGTTTAAGGCTAATTTGAGCAATTTAGAGAAACTCTCATAAAAACTAAAACAGGTTGGGGATGTAAATTGAGTGCTCCCTGGATTAAACCATCAATACTTTCAAAACAAAAAACAAAGAGTTGGGGAGGACACTGAAAAATGCAAGCAGAGACCTGGTGGTCAGATGAAGACTTTAGAAAAATCTCTCTGAAACTATCTGAAGGCCTTACTACAGCAGAGCTAGGCTGCACCCAGAAGGACAGTACAAAGTACAATACTCTAATTATACTGAGGTTTCTGCTTCAGTATAGGGTTAAGATGAAGTATTAGGGGTAAAATTTATCCTTTCTCTTGAAATTACTATGTGATCACTCACGCCCAAAAAAAAAATAAAAAAAAAAAAAAAAAAAAAAAACAGTTCTCGATATTTCAAGATAAAGTGATCCTTGACCATTGCCCCAGCATGTGGCCTAAACAAAATTTCCAGGCTGGCCATGGTAATGCACACCTGTAATCCCAACACTCAGGAGGCTGAGACAGGAAGATGGTTAAGAAATCCAGAACAGGGGCCAGGGAGATAGCTCCATGGCACAAGTGCCTGCCTGGCAAGTGCAAGGTTGTGAGTTCAAACCCTGGTCCTTCCAAAAAAAAAAAAAAAAGACCAATAACAAAAGACACTGTTGGGCCCGGCGGGATGGCTCAGTGGTCTAAAATGCCTACTTGGGAAAGCTTGGGCAGCTTCAGGGACCGCGGTTTGATCCCCGGCACCACATGCTGCGCGAGCCCTGCCCTCGGGGTGGGCTGAGCCAGCCATAAAAATGAGTGAACAAACAAAGGTTCTGAAACAAGAATAAAAATAAAAAGTTCTTTTGGAGCCGGGCGTGGTGGCGCACGCCTGTAATCCCAGCACTCGGGAGGCTGAGGCAGGAGGATCAGTGTGAGTTCGAGACCAGCCTGGGCTATAAAAGTGAGCTCAAGGCCAGCCTGAAC
>PVJA010032350.1:0-24216 GCA_004027025.1 Myocastor coypus | reverse complement strand
TGTGTGTGTGCGCGTGTGTGTGTGTGTGTGTGTGTGTGTGTTGACCTGGGCTCGGTTTGCTCAGCTGTTGTTTGGAAAGCCCAAACAACAGATCTCAATTCCCCAGTGTACCATCAAGCAGTGTTGTTCCGGGCTCACAGTGTGGTGGTGGTCTAGGGCATCGCCGCAGACCACACACAAAGAATAGAAAGGAAAATAGCATCCAGCCCCTGAAGCAGGTTTGCGCTTCTGATCTCAAAGCATTCCAAAGCAGGAAATCTTTTAGTTGAGTATCATGAAACACTTGGAGCAGGCGTGGGCATCTCAGAAGGGAAACCAAACGAACTAATAGTAATGGCCTAGAGCCACATAAGTGCGACTTGGATTTACCTTCCACTTTAAAGATGTTGTTGCTCCGTGCAAGTTTCATGAAGTAGCAAATGCCCTTTCTCTGGAGGTGATTTAAGTTACTCTTTGGTCTCTGGCATTAGTTCCATTGCTTTGCACAATTGTCGTTACTTCTCCAAGCTAGCTTTCCTCATCAGTAAAAATGAGAATACTGCACACACCGAAAAGCCCACACGATCCCTCAATCACATATATGAATACTTGGAAAACTAGAAAAAATGAATATTTTGCATTACTAACCTGTTTATTTTGTAAAAAACATGAAAAATCATTCAAAAATAGGATAGCGACGACTTCTTTTTTAATTCTATTTTTGAGAACAAAATCTCTCCAAAGAATCTTAATGAAATGGTCATAATCAACAGTAATAGAACAACTGATCAGGTGTAGTTCATTAGATAGAGCCTAGAAAAATTTCAAAGGATTATGGACACAGACACATTATTCGAGCAAGAAGATATAGTATTAATGTATTAACTCACTGTAATACTTTAAATATAAATGTCCCTTATATTTGATAATTAGGCTCATTTCGGAAATCTGAAGTCACAGGGCCCCCTCATGATTGCTGGTGTTGATAACATCTTTTAGGTGTTTCTGAGGAGTTTTGAGAATTATTTTTCATGGTTTACAGTGAGAACGGCACTTCTGTCTTCAGAAAATACTCCTCAGTGATGCCACAAAATTTTCTCTTTCCTTCTACTCCATTTTTAAAGAAAATATTACACAAATAATCAGAAAAGGTACTAATATCTGACCGGCACAGGCACTGTAGAAGCGAGAAAAGACAATACTTTGGGATTTCTGCAGCCTTTCCACAAGATGCAAAGGAGCGATTTGATCTTATTTTGTGGTTTCCAAGGGCCAAAACCTGGGCCTGGTGCATGCGAGGTTGGGGCAACCTCTCTGCCACTGAACTCCGTGCCACGCTCAAGTTTCTGGGGCTTTGCATCTTCATGTAATGTCAGGTTTCTAAATATGAAAAGTGAAAGATGATGAAACAATTCACCTTCCAGTTCTTCACTAAATTGGGTCCACGCCCCTCTGCCTGTCCAGCAGCCCGGCCCAGCACCCTGGCTGGTGGTGTGCCCCAGGGAACAGCAGCTGCAGTCACCCTCGGGCGGCCCCAGCAGCGCCTACACTAGAGCAGGGCCTTTCCACTGTTCCCTCGTAGTGGAGGAGGGCCAAGAGGGAGACAGAAGGGCCATGAAAACCCACTAAAGTGTGTTGTGGACACAAAGCAAGTCTCCACAGTGAGTGGAATCACAAAGCAGTGCAAAGGAGTCCTAATAAAGATAACAACTATAAGAGTATGTTTCCATGTTAACTGTTTATTTATTTGGTTGTGTGTTTGGTATAGGTTCTCACTACTCAGCTTGGACTCTTGGTGATCCTCCTGTGTCAGCCTGCCCAGCACTGGGATTACAGGCCTGCATGCACCACCATGTCTGGTTTGTGATTCAGGCCCAGAGACTGGACCCAGATCCTTGCACTTGCCAGGCAGGTGCTTAGACCACTGAATTATCTCTCCACCCCAAAACCCAGGACCGAAAAATGCCTGAACATAGGGAACTGGGGAGATAGCTCAGTGGAATAAGTGCTTACCTGAGAAGTGCTATTCCTGGTACCACCAAAGGGGGGGGGGGGAGAAGAAAGAAAAAGAAATTCCTGAGAAGAAAAATTAATTATGTTCTTTTCCTTTCAACTATTGTGAAGTACAGTCAGGAGTATATTATCATTATTATCTTTTTAAAAGACCACTCCAAATAGCCAAATCAATAGAAGTCAACTAAGTTGGCACATAGGGACATAGAACCTTCATGTTTTAAAACTCTGTAGTGTCATAAATTGATTTTTGAGGCAAACATGCAGAAATACTGAAGAGACCTCTCACTGTCATTGTGCTGCAAGGTGGTGAATCGAACCTAGCTATGGCTGTGACCCTTCTCTGGAGATGGTGACAATACTTGCTATGCCTGCACCAGAAAGGAGCCGTGCAGGTGAAAGCGATTAGAAAATGGTGTAATAGTTGACAGGTGATAAGCTGTTTTGATGAAGCATTTGCTCTCAAAGCTAGAAATGATAACATACAGCAAAATTAGCAAGCTCTTTTATAAAACCTCACTGCATAGACTCATCGTAAGCACAGCAAAGCCGTATCCTCTGTTGGGTCGACCTGGAGGAGGACAAGCACTCTGATTCAAGCTCAAGATAGATAGTCCAACCAGATTACTTTTAATGTTCCCTTCTGAGCCTATAGAAGAGTACAAGAAACATTGCTGCTAATGAGACAGCAAAGCAGAAAAAGCAAAATTCTTACACATTTGATGGAACTGTAAAACATGTATTTCTACAAACCTGTACTTGTTAGGCAACAGCTCAATCAAGTAAGAAAACAACCCAAATTATGGGCCACGTTGTTTACTAGATGGAAATTCTAGCCTTTGCTCGGGCTGTGGGACGGGGATCTCCCGGAGCTGTCGCACCTGGCCTGTTGAGCAATCGTACCGCGGGCATCTGACTCAGAGGCCATGTTATCCGGCAATCAAGAGCGTGAGGAACACGGGCCTAACGTGACATCTTCCCACCTGCATGGGAGCAGCACTGGTGCCCACAGGCTGAGTGGGCTTAAGGTTGACAGGGAAAGAGAAGGAGAGAGCCGGAGGCCGGGATCAGGAGCATCTCTGGGGGCGATGGTTGCTGCTGGGAAGTCTCCCCCTGATTAGGCTTCACCCCCTGTGCGCATTTTCAATTCTCCCTGTGCATCTGTGCAACTCCTAGCTACATTTCTTTTCCCAAGAGGCAGAGAATTTGCCTCATTTAATTTTGGCACACAGCGACAATGCCAGAGCTCAGACACATAATTAAGTACAACTGTGCGGATTAAGAAGTATCCCTGGGTCCAGGAAATGTCGCCAGTAGGTGGTAGAAAGGTTGCTTCCCGCTCGGCACCTTCATGCAAAGGAACACACACCTTTAGGCACACTAATGAGGGCTCTTTTAAAATAAAAGAACCTCTAAATCTGGGGGTGGGGCTTGGGGTTGGAAGGGGGGAGCTCAGGGAGATACCAAACTCTATAAAAGCGATGCTCTTCTCTTGGGTGAAAGAGGGTTCATTAGACACCAGCAGCAAGACCAAGACGCTGTTCCAGTCTGGCTGGTTGCTTTGCCCAGGGACACAGAGGATGTCATTTCCCGAAACAACCCTTAATCCCCAGTTTAGCACACTTCTTTCTTCTGCTCTTCCAGAACTGCTTTGAAATTTTACTAGGGCTTCATGGGACCAGTTCTTATCCAGATGAACACAATTGCCAACCCTTGTTTTCTATTTGTTTTGTTTTGTTTTTTGTTTTGGTACCAGGGATCAAACTCCCGACCTGGTACTTGCCAGGCATGCGCTTAAGCTGCTGAACTCTCTCCCCAGCCCCCTTGCTTTCTATTGGAAGCCCTCCATTCATTGTTTTATGGGACAACTACTTTGCCTGGTGTTCTTGTGCTACACAGGTGTTCTCCCATCTTGCGTGCTCTGTCTCTCTCTGTCTCTGTCTCTCCCTGTCTCTGTCTCTCTTTGTCTCTACCTCTCTCTGTCTCTCTGTATCTCTGCCTCTCTGTCTCTCTCTCCCTCCTCCCCCTCCTCCTCCTCTCCCCCTCCCTCCTCCTCTTCCTCCTCAAGCTGGGATAGTTTCTTCACAGGTCTCTGTCTTTGGCTCTCTTTTCTACCCTCCAGTAACTCTCCCTTGAGTGAATTGATTCACCCGTAGGACTTTTAACTACGTTGGTGTTTAGAAGATGTCTCCAAAACATCCACACATCCCCTTGATCTCCAGTTCCAGATTTTCAAGGGATTCCATGACATCTTTTCAAAGATGCTCCGCTGGCAGGTCTTTGCCTCTTATTGTTCCCGCACTATCTGCACAAGTTTGGAAAGTCCTTTGGGGTAGGTCCACCCACTCCGCCACACCCTCCTTCCCTCCCCGTGTTTCTCCTACCCTCCCTCCCTCCTTCCCTTTTGCTTTCTTTCTTCCCTTGATTTCTTTGGAATGAAAACCAAGTCCAAGTTCTTCACATTGATCTCTATCTCTAGCCCTTTTTAAGCTGTTTTGAGACAGGGACACTAACTTGCCTGGTCTAGGCTTCACTGGAGCTGACCTAGTTTAGATGACAAAAGAAAAGTATTCCAGAGTGCAAGGGAGGCTTTAAATTCAGGTTAAGGGGCCATGAAGACAGCTCACTGGTCTAAGCGCCTGCCTGGCAAGCACAAAGACCCCGGCTGGGATCCCCAGTGACGCATGTTGTGCCCGCCCCCATGGAGTCAGCCATGGAAACTAGTTGTGGTGTCACATGCCTATAATCCCAGTGCTGTGGAGACTGAGACAAGAGGATCACTGAGTCTCAGCTGCCTAGCAAGACCGTGCTCCAGAGAGAGAGAGAGAGAGAGAGAGAGAGAGAGAGAGAGAGAGAGAGAGAGAGAGAGAGATTGCTTACACAGCATACTTTTAAAAAAGGTTTCCTCTTTTCAAATTACTTTTCATTTTTTGTCTGTCTGTCTGTCTGTCTGTCTGTCTATTCATTTGACACAGGGTCTTACTAAACAGTTTGGACTCTTGGTAATTTTCCTGTCTCAGCCCTCCATAGTGCTGGGATTACAGGAATGCACCACCATATGGAATTTGGGACTGGCATGGGGAGCCTGGCATTCTGGGGCTGGCATGGCATGCAGTACCAGGGGTCAAAGAGCTTGCCAGGCAGGTGGTTAGACCACCAAGCTATCTCCTCAGCCCAGAGTTCTGTCTTTGAAAGAGAATTTTGAAAATTAAAAATGATACAAAATTTCAAAACAGCATGGTAAGAAATTGACAATGTTTATTTACCTAATATTATCTTCAAAGGAATATTCAAATTACTAGACATAGGCATGAAAATTTGATAAAAAAATTTTATCATTAACCATTCCTTTCATTAAACCAATAGAAATTAGCACTACTCTCTCTCTCTTTTTTTTTTTTTTTTTTTTTGTTGTTGTTGTTGTTGTACCAGGGATTGAACCTTGTGCTGTCAGGCAGGCACTTATGCCACTGAACCATATCCTCAGTCCTTTTATGCCAATATCTCAGCCATCTAGTATATTTCCCTTTCTTTTTTCACTCCCTTTGTCTCTCTTTCATTTAAACTGTTTTTTCTTTTTGCAGTCCTTTCCTTTCATAATATCCATTCTATCCTTTGGATTTTATTTACTTAATTATTTACCTATTTATTTTTTTATTATGGTTGGCGTGGCCCACCCTGGGGCTGGGGCTGCCACAGCATGTGGTGCTGGGGATCAAACCGCGGTCCTTGCATTTGCCTAAGCTTTCCTAACCAGGCGCTTGAGACTACTGAACCATCTTGCTGGCCCCTCTTTTGGATTTTATTTACTCTTTTGGATTCTTATACTCAGGAGACAATGTGATGTTTACACATATGGGTCTGATTTATTTAGCTTATGAGTATGGTCTCTAGGCATATCCATTTACTGATAAAAGTCTCAAGTTTATCTTTCTTAATCGTTGAGTAATACTGCATTGCATAAAAATACCACATTGTTTTTATTCATGCCTCAGTTGATGGGAATTTAAATTGTTTCCAAGATTTAGATTTTTGTGCTGCAATAAACATGATATGTATGTATCCTTGTGATATGATGTTTTGAGTCTTTCTGGGCAAATACTCAGAATGGGAATAGCTGGTTGGAATGAGATGTATAATTCTAGCTTTTTGAGGAATCTCCACACAGATTTCTACAGTGGTTTTGGTAGTCTGCGTTCCTACCAACAGAGAAGCATTACTTTTCCCCATAGCCTCCACCAGCATTTATTATTGGTTGATGTCTTTTTACGTATTTCATACAGGTTCTACAGGGTCTGACTATACAGATCAGACTTGTAGTGATCCTCCTGTTTTTAGACTCCGAAGCGCTGGCACATGCCACCACTCACAGTCTGTTATTGGCTGACTTCTTGATGATTGATATTCTCTTAGGCATGAGGTGGGCGCTCAGTGTTGTTTTGATTTTCTTGTCTCAAATGACCAATAATGTTTTAATTTTTAAAACATATTTATTTGTCATGTGTATTTTTTCATCTAAGAAGAAGTGAATATTCATCTCAGATACCCATTTCTGGATTGGATGCAAAATTGTGTCCTGCATAAAAGAAACTGTACTATAATGGCCTATGACTCAGTGGACTCCAAAATTTCCTGCTCAAGGAGATTATAGGGTCACACAGGAAAGTGATCAATGATATACAGTGTGGCTAAGGAGAGTCACCTAGAGAGAAAACATTTTCTCAGGCTTCCATAGAGAGCAAGTTGGTCAAGCAATGGCTGTGATTCATCCAGATGGCTGACACTGACAAAAGTTCTGCAAACCACAGTACATGGTTCCAGGGCAAATCCTGAGGGGACCTGACTGACCTTGTTAGATACAAAAGTTACATGTCTTGGTAATATTGGTCTTGCTTTTTCTTGGTTTTAACCATCAAGTAGAAAAGTCTAATCATGAGGTATAAAGAGAAAAGCCATATTAATATGCTGAGTTGTAAAAGGCTCAAGTCAATAGCTTCTAGTAATACTAGTTGAGCTGATAATCCACTATCATTATGAACTATTGAACTATATATACAGCTAATTTCTCTTTATTCAATGAAAAGAAAGTTCTGTACTAAAGATGTTTAGACAAGAAATCGTGTCTGAATCTCATACTTTGAACTACAAAGAAGACAACAATATGCAATGTATTCATTACTTTAAAAAATAATAAAAAAAGATACAATTTTTTTAAAAATTGGGTCCTTTGTATTTGGAGAGCCTTATTTTTTAAAACTATTTATATGTTCTAGAAAGAAGTCCTTTTTCAGAGGGACAGTTGACTAACATTGTTTCCCAATTTGTGGGTTTTCTTTTTTACTCTGTTGGTGATTTCTTTTGATGTGCAAAATCTTTTCAACATGATGAGATCCTGGTTGCTAATTTTTTGAAGCATTTCCTGTACAATTTGTTTTTGTTCATAAATTCTCTCCCTACCCCTATGTTTTCATGATTTCTACCTACTTATTCTTCTAGTAGATTTAGTGTTTCTGGTTTAATGTTTACATCTTCGATCCATTTTGCTTTTATTTTAGTGCATGATAATAGACATGGGTCTAACTTTAGCCTCTGACATGTGAAAACCAGTTTTGCCAGCGCCATTTATTAAAGAGCCTGTCTTTCTTAGAGGGAACCTGTTTGATCCCTTTGTCAAAGATAAGGTGGCTGAGTGCGTTTGTAATTTTGTCTACATCATCTAATCTGTTCCACTGATCCTCAAGTCTTTTGTTACCAGTACCATGCAGATTTTATTTTTCATCTGTTATTGATTGATTAATTGATTGATTTGGTACAATGTCTCCCTATGTATTTCAGAGTTATAGTGATGCTCCTGTCTTAGCCTCCCCAGTGCAGGGATTACAGGCATGTGCCACCACACCCACTTTCAGTGGGTGGCTTGGCACAGGGTCGGCATAGTATGTGGTACCAGACAATGACCCCAGGTCCTTGTACTTGTCAGGCAGGCACTTAGACTGCCAAGTTATCTCCTAGGTCCATCATGCTGATTATATAATAGTAGCTTTGTAGTATAATTTCATATCAGGGGTATGCCTTTATTGCCTAGGATTTTCCATTGTTTATTGGACACTGGGTTAGGCAATAAATAGTAAAATGCTATCTATATTCTGCTGTGTATTTCATGATGCCTTTGGCACCAGTACTGTCTGCCAGAAATCCCCTCACAGCAATGCTGGGTAGCCTTTTATTTGCGCTACCTTAGCAAGAAAAAAAAAAAAGCAAAAATATTTGGACTTATGTACTTTGCCTAGCAGACCATACACTTGGATACAGTAAAATTTGTATGCTGGGGCCCAGCGGGATGGCTCAGTGGTCTAAAGCACCTGCTTGGGAAAGCTTGGGCGGCTTCAGGGACCGCGGTTCAATCCCCGGCACCACATGCTGCGCCAGCCCTGCCATCAGGGTGCGGGCTGAGCCAGCCATAAAAATGAGTGAATAAGCAAATAAAGGTTATGAAACAAGAAAAACATAAATAAATAAAATTTAAAAATTCTTTAAAAAAATTTGTATGCTGTATGAGTGAATCAAGAAAATTTTTACCATAATCTACTCTGAGGGACTCAGAATCATGATCAGAACAAGTTCAGGATAGCCAAGGTGCTCTGGAGAGTGAAGAAACTATCTGTTGCTGTAGCTGCTTTTATACTTCCTCCTGCTATATCTCTACTACTGGAGAAATCTGATAGGGCAAGTCAATGGACAAAGAAGAGGATGATGTGTGGAGCTCCATACCCATGCCTACCCCTGCCTGAGTGAACCCTTACAAGACATATGGTTGAATTCAATGTAATGTGCTCTGTGGGGAGGATACAAGGTGTGTGTGGTACTTGGGTTCCATTCGGAGTGCTTCTTTTTCCACTGTTGTCTTTGGAGTTCACATACCACTCTGTGAAGACTGCATTCCAAAGAATTTGATGTTGTTTTAGTCTTGTAGTCTTTGAAATATTTCCTGTGCAGTTTTTTGTTCATAAGTTTTCTGTCTACCTCTATGTTTTCATGATTTCTACCTACTTATTCTTCTAGTAGATTTAGTGTTTCTGGTTTAATGTTTACATCTTTGATCCATTTTGATTTTATTTTAATGCATGGTGATAGACGTGGTTCTAATTTTAGCCTTTGTCATCTATTTTACTTAGAATATAATTATTCTGCTTCTGAAAAGGTCATCCTACAGAAATTGAAAATTTTAGGTAATTTGTTTCTTCTTTGATGTTACTAAATGGACAAGGGAGTGAACTTAATAATAACAATAAAAAAAAAAACATAAAAGTCCTCATGAGAGCCTCTAGCTTTAACTGCAGATATTTTCTACAGCTACCCAGCTGTAGGAAGGGAGTAACACTTAAAAAATTTGGATAAGTCTCTTGATTCCATTTCTTATATTAGTTATATAATTTTGTTTATATTTCATCAGCTCTCTACATATGTGGCTTCCAATCCAGGTGTGGAAGCTGCCTACAATCCTGGCACTCTGAAGGTTGAGGCAGGAGTGTCTCCAGGAGTTCAAAGCCAGCCTGGGCTTAATAGTGAGTTCAAGGTCAGCCAACTGCATAGCAAGACCCAGTTTCAAAAAAATCAAACAATAAAATTCAATACACACATGGCTCATCCCAGGCTCACTGTTGGATCCTGACATACTTCCTTGGTTAGGAAGTATTCACCCTGTCCCCAAGAGGTCACAGCTGGGACCTCTTCACTCTCATTCTCTCTTCTTAGGCAGTGATTGCAAACACACATAAAGGCAGTCTTTGAAATTGGCCCACAGTTTGTGAATTTTTTTACAATGTGTTTACTATTTTCTTATTTTCATTTACAGTTTGGGAAGATTTTATTGATCTGCCTTCCATGCCATTGATTCTTTCCTAAACCATGTCTAGTATGTGATATACTTATCAAAAGCTTTCTTTATTCCTACTACAGTATTTTTTTATGTTTAGTATTTACTTTTGGTCCTTTTTTTATGTTTTCCAGGTGTCTGCTGTCATTACCCATCTGTTCTTTTATGTTGCCTGCTATTTTAATGAAAGTCCCAGTGAGTTATCAAAAATTTTCATGTTACTATTATTTTAGAGCTGTTTTGGCTCCTGCTTCACATTACTACATCTCAGCTGAATCTTTGGCAATTTATCTTAATCTTTCCAGTCTATTTGTACTGTAATCCTATTGTTTTAATGGTTCTGAGACCATCTCTAATTTTTTTATTTCTTCAGGAGCAGAAACTCCCAAGCCTTTTCCATTATAGAAGCTGAAACCAAAAGTACTCTAAGTATCTCTTGGTTAGTCTGACATCACTGGATGTCACAGGAAAGGAATGTCTGTGCTGTGCCTTGCCCAGCTTTGCACTTAGCTCTGTGGGCAGCGGCTACAGGGCTCAACGGACAGCGAACTATGAGTATTACTGCCACAGAAAGGAGCAAAGCGGACCAACCAGCAGAATTGGTTAATATTACAAGGTACAGCACTTGCATTAATCATCTGAGAAATTTGTACAATACCAAAAAGCATGGCATTTTGCAGTACTGGACATGCGTTTCTATCTCCATGCTTAAATGGGACTGTGACCCTAATTATTTATAAGTTTATAAATCTTAAAATTTAAAATTTCACCAAATAATACCACCCACTCACCCAAATCATCTATCTGTTCATTCCCAAGAGCCAGATTACAGATTTTTCACAGTTGCTAGAATTTTTGGCAGTGATCCTTCCACATTCTGCCAAGAACTAAGAGAGCAAATGGATCTTCCTCAGCCCTCTCTAAATGTAAGTGTTCGAGAACATGTATTTCGGAGTTGTCGGAGAATGTCGATTTCATTGGTAAATGAGTTGGGAGAAAATATCAACAACACTGAAGCTGAACCTCATGGGATAATTTTAAGAATTTTTTTTTTCCTAATTTCTGATAGAGGATGTAAGAAGCACAACAGATAATATAATGACAGATAAAGATGGCTTGCCTCACCCATTGCTGAATTCACGTACTAGCAAGAGAAACTTGCACACTGGCTTAATATTAGTTCATATTGGTTTTGTTTTGAGTCATCAAACTCACTGCCTTTAAATTCACGAGTTGACATGATCTTGCCTCAGCCACAAACACTTCTGGGGTTACAGAGTCAACCACTGTGACCAGCTTAAATATTAGCTTTAGATGACATGAAGGTACTCAGAGATGTAGAGCCAAGACAAACGAAAGCCTGTGTACTTTCATTGGCTTGATGAATGCTGCCAAGCCACAGAGAAATATGATTGGCAAAGGCCATGTGACATGATGATAGTCAATAGTGAAAGTTGCTTTGGATTCTTTTCTGCGTCTTTATGTCCTTGAAGACATGCATATTCCTTCCCTTTGGCATAGAATATAGACTATTAGGTGAGGGTCTTAGGACCTATTTCTGAGATTAGAGAATCTATGGCAGACCTGCTCCGGGGAGAAGGTAGCATAGGGCTTTCTGCTTCTATTTGTTCCCCAAATTTCAAAGTGCGCTATCCTGGGTTAGAACATCCTAATCCCAATTGGTGAAAAGAAGATCCCTGGACAGGGGTCTGAAGAAATGATTCCTCTCTTATCACTGTTGTATTTGTGAGGAAAATCCTGTTATGGATTCAGTAGGGTCACAGTAAAATCACAGCAAATAGCCATCATCCTTTGCCAGGAGCTGTGGAGTTGGAAATACCTAGTTGGAGCTGTAAGACATACAAAACATGGTATGAGGAATTAAGGGCACATTTTTAAAGAGAGGTGATAGTTCTAGAAGAGAATTTTCTTGGAGACTGAAAACAGGAGGATCACCACAAGTCTGAGCTGTGTAGTAACATGCTGTGCCAAATACATAAATGCAAAACATAACAATAATAGTAACATCAAGTATCTGAACACAAGCTAGTGCACACAGTATCTAAACTCGCAGGTAATGTTCATTATTTTAAAATAATCATTCAACATTATATTAATCGAACACAAATCCATTAAGGCAAAATAATGCAAAGCTGAAATTGGATAGCAGTTATTCATTCATAATGAAGTAAAATTAGACACCAATTTCAAGTTTAATAAAAAAAGTTAGCCACTTAGAATCTGAAAGCAAAAGCTAATGACAGATAAATCTATTAAGATATGTTAGAAAATAATGAGCAAAAGATTTAAACAACCAAGGCTAATTGAAGAGAAGAAAGCAGAAACAGTAAGACAATAACATTTTTTAAAATAGCCAGAGAAAAATGATCTTTCACAAAATTATTAACTTTTCATTAATAATTACAGGATAATGCATTTAATGTTTTATTTTGAAGATGACAGTTAGAATTATGTTCCTCATTCTTCAAGAATAAAGATAAAGGGATGGTGAGATAGTTCAGTGGACTAAGTACCTGCTTAGATAAGTGCAAAGTCTGGGGTTCAATCCCTGGCACTGATACTGTGCCAGCTGCACCCCTAAGTGTACTGAACTGGCCACGAAGACCAGCCATGGTGGTGCATGCCTACAAGCCCAGTGCTGGGGAGGTTCAAAACAGAAGGATCACTATGAGTCTAAGCTGCATAGTGAGACCCTGTATCAAATATATTTTTTAAAAAATAATAATGATAAAATAAATTCAAGTCATTCTGAGAATAATGAAACTAAAGAATTTTAAATGAGCAGATATACCCAAGCAAAAATATGAAATAATGAATTTTCAATGAGAAAATAATAGGGAAATAAAAGCAGTGACTGCTTGTAGCAATTCACAAATATACAAGAAAAGATAGAATTAAATATTAATGAATATTTACCAATTATATTAATGTCTTTGAGCTTATAGTGTAGAGAAGATTAAAGTATCTTATAGAAATAATATCTAAGTAGGGAAAGTGATAAAGTATTTTCTTTTGACCAAGAGAAAAATTTTAAAGTTCATTAATATCACTTAATACATTAATTAATTCTGTTTTAGTTTCCTAAGTACCATTGAAATCTCTCAAGGGGAATTAAAGTGTGGTAATATTCAAGTTAATATATGCAGACAATACGGTGTAAAATAATGTAATATTTGATAAATGAAATAAAAAGAAAGCAAAATTTTGAAGCAGTAGACTATAAGGTACAAAGTTAAATAAGGTATACTAACGTAACATTAATTGTAAGTAGCATTTAAGTCTAACTGGAGTTTAACTATTCCAGCTAAAGTAAGTGTGGCATAATATAAAGTTTCATATTCACATTTCAACTATAAGGATAAAGAAAAAATTAAAGCGAGGTGGGCCATGCCCACACACTGTGCTCTGTAGAACTATTGTGAGGACAATATGGCATCGGGACAGAAGTACTTTTACTATGACTTATTAATTTCTTTGGAACTAAAGATATAGGGAACACAGGGTTAGAAAATGGGGTGGAGGAAAAAATAAAGAAATTGAGGGGGGAAAGACCCTGTGGCAAGTTGGAAGAAAGGGTGAGGGTCTGCTTGGAGGAAGAAGGGAGAGTGCGAGAGAAAATAAGTTGTCCTTGGTTGTGTGCATGTGACTCAACTTACTCATGGGATTGAAAGGAACCTGAATTTAAAATGGGTTTCCTTTTTATACTTTGTGGCGAGACTTTTCTGCTGGATGGTTAAGACCAAGATAAAGCAAGACCTATAAAACAAAAACTGCAACTTTTGTATCTGACAAGGTCAGTTAAATCCGCTCAGGATTTACTGTGAAGCTATGTACGGTGCTTTGTGGATCTTTTGTCAGTGTCAGCCATCTGGATGAGTCACAGCCATTTCTGGACCAGTTTGCTCTCTGGGAAAGTTCCAGGGAATGTTTTCTCTCTAGGTGACTCTCCTTAGGCATACTATACATCTTTGATCCGTTTCCTCTGTGGCCCCATAATCTCCTTGAACAGGAAATTTGGGACCCAACTAAGTTACAGATGTTACAGTACAGTTTTCTCTTATGTCCTCAGTCCTCACTGACCTTGAAGGGTTAGCGCCAAAATATTGGCTGTCCTTGTAGCTCATCTTTTTCTCTAATATTTTGGTCTGCAAACTTTTAAGTTGTTAACCCTGCAAAAGAGAAGGTTAATAAATTTCTGAGCTGTAACAGGCTCAAGACAAGAACTTCCAATATTGCCAGTTGTGCTGATAACCCACTACTATTATGAACTATTGACCTATTTATACAGCTACTTTCTCTTTGTTCTGTGAGAAGAGATTTGTACTAATAATGTTTAGACAAGTTGCCATGTCTGCATCTCGTACTGTGAACAAATACTATGAAGACGACAATACACAATGTTTTAATTATTGTGTCTGTCCTACTATCCTGTTGTTAAGCTGTCCCATTGCTATTTCTTTCTCATTAACATTAACAAAAAATGAATAAATAAGTAAAATAAAATAAAGTAACCTGCATTTCAGTGATTGAAAACATTTATTAAAGTATATTGGTTTTCTAGAAACTTGGCTTCTGGGCTGTCATACCAGTGTTACCACTGTTACTTTATTGGATTTGTGTGTATGACCTTAAGGAAATAATAATCACTGAAGGATATTCAGAGAAAACACCATTTTCACTCAGTTCAGTATTTAGTACATGAAGGAGGAATTTATTTGAGAGAGAGCATACATTTTTCCTAATCAAGTCAAGGAAAAATAAGTAACCTTTTAACAATAAAGTTGATGGCTGTGGATATAGCTCAGTGGTGCAGTGCCTTCCTGGAAAGTGTGAGGGCCTGAGTTTGATTCCAAGTATCCCCAAAATAATAATCATCAGGTTAGCAGATAATACAGATCAAAGATTTTAGGTGTCGAACTTTGTAGCATCATTAAAAAGAAAGTAATATTATTTGGCTTCAGTAGTTCTGTTAATGTTTCTGCTTTGGAGGTGAGGGGCTAAGCTAGTGTAAGTTAGTCCCTCATTCTTTTTGTTTATTTATTGAATATTATGCATTTGGTAAAGAGTTTCACAATGCAGCTCAGACTCGTAATGACACTCCTGTTTTCCACCTCTGCAAGGCTGGGATTGCAGATGTGTGCCACCATGTTCAGTCTTAGTAGCCTGCTCAGGACCCCTGGGGTGGGGCTGGCACAGCATGTGGTACCAGAGTTCCATCTTGTGTCCTTGTGCTGGCCTAGGCAGGTGCCTCCTCAGTCCTATATTTTTTAAAGAAAATATTAGAAATGATACGAAAGTTCATTAAGCAAAGTAATAGGAAGTCAACAGTGGTCGCTGTATTGCGTGACGTTAGGTTCCAATTAGTTGTTTAGGTTACCAGGAGCAAATCTACAAAGCTGGCCACCTTTTCACACCAATGTCGCTGGCAAGTTCTGAACCCAGAGCTGAAACTCAGACTGGCGTTCATGCTCTTAAGTTTCATATTGCATTATTAGGCCAGGAGCAGTGAAATTTACAGCAGGCAAGCCATGGTACAACTATCTTTTAGAAGGAAAAATATATTTCTTGAAAACCCAGCAGAAATCAAGACAAATACTATAGTTAAACCCCTATGAAAAGAGACAGAGCTGGAAATCCCATTCAATCCAGTTAGCCCCCTACTGGGAATTTTTTCCAGAAAAAACTGAAAACGTCATATCTGTGCACCTATGTTTACAGCAGCAAAATTTGTGATAGCTAAATCCTGGAAACAACCAAAATACCCATCACCTGAAGATTGGTTGAAAAAGATACGGTGTTTTCATAAAATGGAATACTATTCAGCTATAAGGAATGATCAATTAGAAGACTTCATATATAAATGGATGTATCTTGAACGTATACTCATTAGTGACATAAACCAGACCTGCATATGTAAATACCATATAGTCTCCCTAGTTTAAGGATCGAAAAGAAGAAATAAATTAATAAATAAATTTTGGGTGGCACTAGGGATCAGTCTCAGGGCCTTGCGCTTTCCGCAGTCTCAACCCCTATAATTTTTTTCAGAAGAATGTCTTAAATTCAAAATCCAATTGGAAGAGTTACAAAAATAAATGTTTATTGAAAGTATTAGTGTTTAATTGTTTTATCAGTCTTACATACCTATGTCTGTTGATCTGTTCTCTGTTAATCTGTTGTCTGTAGATTTGATGATGAAAATAGGAAATGCAACCATTGTTAAATTTTTATTGTCTTGAAATTCTGTACTATACATACCCTTGTCACTGTTTTTTTTATTTTTTTTTTCTGGTTTTTTTCTGCTATTTTTACCGTTAAAAACATAATAAATAATTTTTTTAAAAATGTTATGCGGAATTCTAAAGGATTGGGATGGGACAGAGCTGCTTGGCCACCAGCACAGCTGAGAAACTGCTGAGGGTACAGAAACGGAATGATGCACACTACGAAGGAACCCAGCAATTACAGAGGAGGCTCTGCTCAGAAATATGCCAACAGTGGAGCAATGAGGACCCTCCTAGCTGTAGGCTTTCAGCTAACCGCCATTTGTGTACTGCTGCATCTGGCCTGCGCAGCCCGTCTAGCCCAACGCAGATGCACTCAACAATTATAGTGTTTCAAGAGAAAGAGTTAAACAGCCCCAAGGAGTCCACATGGTAAATAATCATTAGTGGTCTCTATGGGGAGGAAGTAATTCATAGCCTCTTTTTTCTTGGTATGCTGACTTTCTTTTTTCTCAACAAGGTCTTCCTAAGGTTGGTGGTCTTGTAGTCTTAGCTGTGGAAAACTCTCATCAACTAATCCATACATCAACTAATCCATAATGTTACATACTTTAGTCCATTTTTTAATGTCTAAAACAGAATACCACAGGCTGAAAATCGTAAACAATAAAGGTTAAGTTTGTTCGTGGCTCTGGAGTATGGTATGACATTAAGGGGCTATCTCTGGTGGAGTTGCGTGTTTCATAACATGATGGAGGGTGGGAGAGACAGAGAGAGGGAGAAAGAGAGGCAGAGAGACAGAGACAGAAAGACTGATTCTTACTCATTTATCAAGAGCTCACTTTCCCTCACTTTCTCGACAATTAATGCCTTTTTTTTTTTTGGTCTCTTTGAGACAGGGTGTTGCTATGCGTTCAGGCTGGCCTTGAGCTCACTTTTGTAGTGCAAGTTGGTCTCAAATTCACATCAATCCTCCTGTCTCAGTCTTCCAAGTGCTGGGATTACAGGTGTGTGTCTCCATGTCTAGCCAATTAATGCCTTTTGATAAAGCAATTAATCTATTCTAGAGGGCACAGACCTCATGATCTATCAATTTGTAAAGCTCTCGCCTTTCAATAGAGCCTCAGTGGCCAAATTCCAATGTGAATTTTAGCAGGAGCATGCCAGACACACCACCAAGCTTGTTATTTTATATGTTAAAGTCAACCTCAGTTTTGTACAGTAGGAGAGCAGTGCTGGACCCTAATTATCAATTTTCCTTCCCTGACAATTCCAGTCTGGAAGAGTCTGTGTGATGTAGGGGCACAGTGGACTTCTGATTTTAATCTAAATCTGCTGCCCACAGATCTAATAGAATGATACCAGCAGGGAAGCCTTACCACATGCTAGATCTGAGCCAGACGTCCAAGACAAAAATGAGGTTGTCAAGCATCTTAGTAAGTGAAGGCCACTCTAACAAAGCACCACAAACTTGTTGGCTGATAAGCAACAGAAATATATTTCTCATAGTTCTTGCATCTGGAAAGGCCAGGATATGGCAAGATATAGCATCTAGCGAGCATCTGATACTTTCTTGTTCTTAAAAGATCGTCCTCTTTCCATAATCTCACAAGACACTAAGGAGCCCTGTAGGGTCCCCTTTATCAGGTCACTGGTCCTAGTTATTGTGGTTTGATAGACATGCCCTAATTAAATCTTGAAAGCTTCACTTCCAAATACACGTTCAGTTTAGGTCTTGGTATGGGGGTTTTGGGGAAACCCATTTAGTCCCCAGTGCCTTTGCATTATGACTGTGGCCAGCAAGGACAGCAAGTGTGAACTGTGCCCTGGGCATTCACAGGGAAGTGAGGCCGCATCTCCTCCCCCAGAGGAAGAATCCACTGAACGTGCTCACGGTCCACCCCTTGCCTGGCTGCTTCTGCCGGATCAAGCAAACTTAGGTTGTCCATGTGAGTTTTCTTTCTACCTGTCTGCCAAGGCAATAATTCTCGCTTTAATTTGAATCGGAATAGTTTGCTTAACAAACATAAAACTTGTTTGAAAAGAAAAAAAAATGCTCAACAAAGTAGGCTGATCAGTAAGAGCTCGCAGATGACTTAGTGATATCAGTATCTCAAGGCACGCCCTCGAGACTAAGTGCAACCAGGGAGGGACGAGGACCCAGCACATGGTCTACAGCATTCAGCCAAGGTTCTTGGTGCCACTGAGCTGGTCAGGCAGTGAGAAGCCATAAGTGCCCGTGGTCTGGAGAAATACAGCAAT
The DNA here is from genome assembly GCA_004027025.1 of Myocastor coypus. NCBI lineage: Eukaryota > Metazoa > Chordata > Mammalia > Rodentia > Myocastoridae > Myocastor > Myocastor coypus. Next base: position 5,841 of record PVJA010032350.1, on the reverse strand, counting down.
GGATATGAAAAGTATAAACCCTGTGATTAGATCCTTCCCGACCACTTTGCATCACCTTGCCTTCTTTCCTTCTATATTTCTTTTTCTCTTCGTAGTTTATTTTTCTTGTTCATTTATTTCCCTCAAAGCTGATAGTGTGCCTCTGTCTCTGAGCCATCATGTTGTAAGAACTTGGGGCTCAGATGGAAGAGAGATAGAAGTTTGTCCAAAATTTTACTAAAGTATAAAGTTTGCATTTTGATAAAAGCTCTGAAGAGAGGTAGGAGGTACTAATTGAAAAGACATTTCTGACCTTTTTTTTTTTTTTTTTTTTTTTTTAGAAAACAAAAGATTGTAGTGAAGTCCTGAGAGTAAGTGCAGAAACGCAGAAACGTGTGGTAGCTGAAACCATGTGGGGATGAGAATAATGCTAATCAGATAGCATGAAAGGCATTTGTCTATCCACAGGGAAACACCCAGTGTCTTAAAAATGGAAATATATGATGGAATTTCTTTTTGGAAAAGATCTATTTGGTCACCGAATAGGAAAATAATTTCAGCAAGGAGTAAATTGTCAGGTGAGAGTCAAGAACACAAAAGGACGAAGTGTTTGTAGATCACATGTAAGTAACTGATTACACTTAGATCAGCGAGTCTGTTATTCAGGTAAAGTGGCTAAAGGCCCATGCAGGCCTAGTGCGGTGACCTAAAGTAGCAAGAGCTGGGTGGACAGAGAAGGCGGTAAACTGTTAGTGCAGGTTCACGATTGATGTAACGGGAAGTGAGAACTCGATCTCAAGAGACCGAGTTCTAGGATTGTTATGCAGGGCAGGGGAGGAAATTGGAAATTGCCTGTTTCTCCCTTTTACTATCCCCTGGCCTTTCTTGGTATCATGCGACATTGGTGAAACCAGCGGCGAGACTGTAGACAGATAAGGCAACCCAGTTTGTAAGGACTGCGTTGTGGTGTACAACGGGAAGAGTGGACTCACATGGAGATGAACAGTAACAGGCATGGCAGAGAAGGCAGGACTCAATGGAGGCTGGGAGTATTCATAGGAACAGAAGCAATTCAATGGCCTAGACCAGTGCAGCAGCATAGAAAGTGAAGAGAAGCAAGTGACTTGAGATCTATTCAGAAGAAAACGGATAGCAGGACTCAGTGAGAACCAGGAAGAGAAAGCTTCACAGGAAGCTTTGACTCCTTACTATGAATGGGATAGTTTTATGGTTTCTGCAGAATTTTAAGATTGCTGTTCAGAAATAAGCCATGACTGTTTAATGAAATTGCTCCTTTGGTTCTAATAAGCAAGAGAGGGTAGCCAGAAAGAATGGCATGCTATAGAGAAAAGGAGAGATTGGCTGTTGCCATGGCATCATTGATTCTTATATCCCGCGGGAATAGAAGAAAACCGTGAAGATACATAAGCAAGAAACAAGCTTTACACTGGAGGTTTCGTGGCTAGAAAGCAGTGGCACACTATTTGTTACAAAACCTAACCGAATAAAAAACTGAGAAGAAGTGAAGACGTCCAAGAATTTATGATAATAAATGTCAGGTGTGCATGTGTGCGTGCATGCGTGTGTGTGTGTGTGTGTGTGTGTGTGTGTGTGTGTGTGTGTGTCTAGTTTTTGAGAACCCTACAAACAACAAAGTAGGAAGTCTCAAAAAAAAAAAACAAGGTTGAGTTCGAGACGTCAAAACAAAGATGTTTACTAAGCCATTGCAGAAAGTAATTTAATAGCTACATAACTATCCCCAGCAGTTGACACTAAATTTAAGGGATAAGGCAGTAGAAAACAGTTCTCAGTGGTCACTAAGCCAGGGTTTCACAACTTTTGCCTTGGAAAGTGTCAGGGTGGAATTAGATACTCGAGGCAGCATGCATCTGCTATTGATATTTTGTGAACTTTTAACTTCACTAATAACTTGAGTCTGACATAGCCAAACAATTCAATTGGCAGCAGTGCAGCTGTGCAATAATAAATTAACTCTGTGGCTCAATCCTCTGGCATTAGTTAAGTACCTAGAGCATGCATGGGTTCGTGTTAGCTTCTGAGAGGGTTACAAAGAGATGATAAAACACATCAAAGCACTGTCCTTCATTTTCAAATTTTAACTGCAGCAATACTGAATTGACAGCAAAATCACCTTTCTGTTCAACATTGATATTTAATATATACAAAACCTAATTAACAACATAAAAATATGTGAAAACTACATTTTATGAAATAATTAACAACTGTGCATATAGGCTACTGCTGGCTTTGAAAAGATTATGCAATATGTATATCATCCATACGGAACAAAATGGGGAATTTGAAGTAGATGAAAGCATTCTTAGCCGGGTGTGGTGGCTCACTCCTGTAATCCCAGCACTTGGGAGGCTGAGGCAGGAGGATCGGTGCAAGTTCGAGACCAGCCTGGGCTACAATAGCAAGCTCAAGGCCAGCCTCAACTGCATAGCGAGACCCTGTCTCAAAAAGACAAAAAAAAAAAAAAAAAAAAAAAAAAAAAAAAGCATTCTTGAACAGGTCAACTGTATGAGAAAAACAATAAAATGTCATTCTGAGAGACACACAATCTCTCATAACCAAGCGTACAATTCTAGGACATACATTCCTGTTCAAAAAATTTAAAAAGAATTTGATAGTATTTTAATTAGTGCATCATGGATGCGTTTACCATGGGGAGCTGGCACAGGTATATCACAGTGGGGTCCTTTTCTCTTTCTCCTCCCCTTCCTTTGTTCCCACCTTCATTTCCTTGACCCCTTCCCTTTCATAAATAATCTGTAGAGGAAAATAATTGAGAAGCAGCTAGGGGATAATTATGTGAATTACCATAGGCAAGAGACTGAAGACTAAGGTGCAAATAATGAGAGAGAATATATGCAAGGAAATGTGGCTAAATTACCAAGATGGTGAGGTTTGATCTTGTAGAACTTCAATTCTACATGTCTAGAGACAATGCTATCAGGCCACTGAAACAGGATCAAAGGATAGAAGAGAAACTACTTAAGCTACCTGAGCCCTCCTGTCTGGAACTCTCGTATTCTAAGCAACCGAGATGCAGGTTCCCAAAAAAGAAGAACAAACTGGACCGTAAGGCAGGGGCCGAAGAAAAAAGCAAATGGCGGTGCTGTGTTCCATCAGGGAGGAGTTCTCTGCGATAGTAACAACTGGTGAAACTCTGCCTCCCGGAACAGGTACTAGATCTGCATCTTCAGCTCTTTTTCAGCTTCACAAATTGTTAAAGGAAGTGCTTTGTTCTAAGTCTTAGTCCCCCTAGTCAGTGGGCAGAATTGAATTGCGAAGAAAAGATGTTGAATGTGTGTGGGGAGGGGAAGAGCACCTTTAAGGAGTCTACACCATTTAAAAATCATTCATTTTCAAAGTTGAAACCATTTGCCTTACGGCAACAGGTTAATCTGTCATGTCTAGTAGGAATCAATCTGTGTACTTTGTGTTTAAAAGTGGCTTTAAGTACCTGGATAGAAATTACAGTCTTAGATGATTGGTTGGCATTTTAACTCCTGAAAAAACAACTTAATTACAAAGAGAGTGCGGAACACATTGTCATTATGGGTGCTGGGTGTGTCTTCCTCCTCTTGCTAGACTCTAGACTCTTTGTCTTTCATGAAATAGACTATAAGTTTGCATTGTACATTGTGTCTGTCCTTTAATGGTTGCATAAATCATAAAAATTCAGAGTTACGCATGGAGAGATAGCTTTCTAGTTCATGAGTTTTAACACTGCTGAAAGGTCAGGCTTCAAAAGATGAGAATATTTCAGGAAGAAATACAGGCACCTCTTTGTGAAATAAAACATTAGTCATAATTAACAAAATCTGTAAATATCACCATTCAAAGCGATTCAGTTTTCAAATTGAAGTTGAACTCACAAATTAGACTACTGGTTCTGTTGTTACTGAGTTTGGGGCTGCTACAATAAACTAGAAGTGGTTTCTAAGTTCGTGCTGTCCTGAACAAAGAATTAATCAGGGAAAGCAAGGAATATAGATGGGCTTTACATCGAAAAGAAATAAGCTCTGCAGAGCAAGTACAGGCCAATTAAAGTAAGAAAAGAAATCGAGAACCTTCCTGCCAGAATTCTTCTGAGCCTGGCTGCCCGTCCTCACCCTGAAGATTGACAGGGAGACCTGACTACCACTGTGACCTGTGTGAGCCTTGCGGAGCTCTCTCCTGTGTCAACCAACCATGGAGAGAGCCTAAGGGAACTGTGACCTGCACTTCTCACTGGATCTTGCAAGAACTGTGGCTTGCCCCTTTTCCCCCAGGGAGGTGGAGCCCACACTGAACCCTACACATCAAGAACTTTGCTGAGCCGACCCTGCCTTCTCACTCTCCTGTGAGCCTTGGTGAGACACACCCTACTCAGCTACCATCACTGCAGAGTTAGGGAAGATAGTGGGGGCTTCAGAAAATGACAAAAAGAAGGAACAAACATCAATCTCAGACCCTTAGCCCCTGTAAAACATGTCCAGGAGATAAGATCAAAGTACATGGATGTCACACACCTGAAATATTTTAGATGGTAGTAACTAAAGTAAAGAAACAACTCCATCAGGCTTCAGAGGAAATCAGATTAAAAAAAAAAAATCCTCAGGTGAAAAAGGAAATGACAATCATGAAAGAATTGCTCAATACATCTAAGGAAGATATAGATAAAAAATAGAAGGAAATAAGAAAATGATAAAAACATTGAATGAACAATATAGGAAAGAAATAGAATGTATGAAACAGATTCAAATAAATATCCAGGACGTTAAAGACTCCATGGGAAGTTGGCAAAACCACTTGAGTGAGAAAGAAGATAGAATTTCAGACCGTAAAGATAGCATTACAGTTAATGAGTATGGAAGACCTCTTTAAAACAATGAGAAACAAAGAAATAACAATGCGGCAGCTGCAAGATGATGCAAAAGAAAAATAAGATAAATAGATATCAATGACACAGCTGGAGCTAACACAAAAGACATAAGAAGATTGTTTGCATAAATAGTAGCAGAAAATTTCCCAAGCTTGGAAAAAGAACCTGATATACAGCTAATAAAGGCATATAGAACTTCAGCTGCCCATACTGAAAATAAATCTTCACCCAGTCACATATTAATGAAGGACCCAAAAACTGAGGAAAAGAACAGAATATTAAAAGGTATCAGAAAAAAGAAACATCATCTGTGATGGAAAGCCCATCAGAATCATGGCAGATTTCTCAACATAGACCCTCAAATCAAGAAAAGCTTAAGAGTGAGATATTTCAGGTCCTGAAAGGAAACAATTTTCAGTCCATGTTGCTGTAACCTGCAAAATGATCTAATTTAATGGAGAAATTACATACGTCCATGAGAAAGGCCAAGTGAACAAATTCATGACAATCAAACCAACCCTACAAATAGTACTGACAGATATTTTAGAGAGAGACAAAGACAGCCAGAACTTCAAAAATAACCAAAAAAGAATCACCAAGCAGAGCAAGTAATTAAGAAAAGGGGAAAAATAGGGATCTTAGACTAGGAAAACAACATGACAAAATAAGCCAACACATATCAGTTATAACCATCAATGTAAGTGGCCCCAATTCACCAATCAAAAGAAGCAGATTAGCAGAGTGGACCAAGAAACCAACTCTAGGGCTGGCCTGATAGCCCAGCGTGGTGCACTCTGACGGAGATTAAGACTAGGTGTGGTGACACATGCCTGTCATCCCAGCACTTGGGAGGCAGAAAAGAGGAGAATCACTACAGGTCCAATCTATGAAGTGAGACCCTGTTGACCCTGTCCTGAATACAGAAAAATAAAGAGAAGGAGAAGGAGAAGGAGAAGGAGAAGGAGAAG
>PVJA010032349.1:0-24199 GCA_004027025.1 Myocastor coypus | reverse complement strand
CTTTGATGTCAACTTCAGGGCCCTTAAGGTCACCTTCCACTTTGGGCAGAGAGACATCCACATCCCCCTTTACCTTGGGCCCTTTCAGGTTGAGATCAATGTCAGGCATGGAGATCTTGGGGGCTTTGATGTTCATCTCAGGCATCTTGAACTTGGGACCTTTGAGCTTTCCTTCTGGTCCTTCAATGCTAACATCAGGGCCTTGAATGTCCACCTTGGGAGCTGAGATGTCAATGTCCGCCCTGGGCAGGGTCATATCCACCTCAGGGCCCTCTGCTTTGAAGCCAGGCATGCTGAACTTGGGCATTTTCATCTTGGGCATCTTCAGGTGCCAGTCTGGGCCTTTCACATCCACATCTGGAACGTCAATGTCCACTTTGGGCCCTTTGAGATCCACATCTGGAAGTCTCATCTCACTCTCTATTTTTGGTACCGACATATCTACATTTGCTTTTAGTTTTGATCCTTTAAGATCCGTTTCAACATCTGTCAGATTCATCTTTGTAGCTTTGAAGTGCATTTCTGGCATCTTAAACTTTGGGTCTTTCAACTTCCCTTCTGGCCCTTCAAGGCTCAGATCTGGGGCACTAAGATCTATCTTTGGTACAGAAATGTCTAAGTCAGCTTTGGGCAGCTTCACATCCACTTGTGGAACATCTCCTTTCATACTCGGCATGCTGAATTTGGGCATTTTCATCTTGGGCATTTTTAAGCTCCAATCCGGGCCGTGAATATCTGCATCCAGAGCACTGACATCTACCTTCGGGCCTGTCAGCCTGCCCTCCAGTTTTGGTGGTGTGACATCATATTCTCCCTTTGCCTTTATACCTTTCATATGCAAATCCACATCAGGCATGGAGATCTGAGGGGCTTTGATATTCACCTCGGGCATATTTAGCTTAGGTCCTTTCAGCTTCCCTTCAGGGCCTTCAACATTGACTTCTGGTGCTCCCACCTCCACTTTGGGGTCTGGGACCTCTATGCTGGCCGAGGGCATGTTCACATTGACATCTGGACTTTCTGCTTTGATTTTAGGTGTGCTGAACTTGGGCATTTTCATCTTGGGCATCTTTAAGTGCCAGTCTGGGTCCTGAGCTTCCACACCCTGGACATCAATGTCCACTTTGGCCATTTTAAGTTCAACATCAGGCACTTTAATATCCCCTTCAACCCTTGGTACCGTGACATCATATCCTCCCCTTGTGTGAGGACCTTTCAAGTGTAAGTCCACATCTGGCATGGAGATTTTGGGAGCTCTGATGTTCATTTCTGGCATTTTGAACTTTGGCCCTTTCAATTTCACATCTGGTCTCTCGAGGCTCACATCTGTCACACCAATGTCCACCCTGGGCCCAGAAATGTCCACATTGGCCTCAGGCAGGTGTACATCTGCTTCAGAGTCCTCTGCTTTGAAGCCAGGCATGCTGAACTTGGGTACCTTCACCTCGGGCATCTTCAGATGCCAGTCTGGGCTGTGAACACCCACATCTGGAACACTGATATCCATTCTGGGGCCTTGCGCCTCTGCTTCAAGCTTTGGTACCACTGTGTCACAATCTTTCACCTTTGTCCCTTTGGCGTGCACATCTACACCAGGCAAAGAGACCTTAGGTGTCTTCAAGCTCTCTTCAGGCACCTTGCCACTGGAACCCCTAAGTTTGCCTCCGAGACCCTCCACATGGAGCCCTGGCACTTCCATGTTGACCTTAGGTCCTGAAACAGTGACATTCCCCTTGGGGACAGCTATGTCCACACCCAGCACTTCTCCCTTGATTCCTGGAGTGCTGGCTGGGCCATGAAGCTCCACATTTGAGCCACTAACATCCAGTCGGGGACCTCTGATGTCAGCTTCAGGCACCCCGACCTTCACGTCTACTTTCGGGAATGGGACATCCACATTCCCTTTCACTCTGGGCCCAGCGACATTCAAGTCCACATCAGCCATGGAGATCCTACAAGTCTTCCCCACAGAACCACCAAGCTTGGAGCCTGACAAGGCCCCTTCCAGGTCTGGTGTCTCTATGTCCACTCTGGAGCCTTGCAGGGCGACTTGGGAGCTCTTCGCTTCACCCTTTCCCTCAGGAGCAGAAACTTTAATGTCTCCTTTCAGCTTGGGGGACCTGAGGCTCAGATCCACATCCTGCATGGAGATTCTGGGTTTCGGAACAATCACTTCAGGAGTCTTCTCCTTGGCACCCTTCAGGGCAACCTCTGGCAGGCTGACACCCCCAGAGACTGCTGGGAGAGCCATCTCCCCTGTGCATCGTGTCACATCAAGGTCAGTTCCCTCTGCCTTGGCAGTGGGCGTAGAGAATGAAAGTCCCTTCACGTTGGGCAGGTGCACACCAACACCCGGGGCTGGCACATCCATGGGGGGGCCTGGGGCTCCACCCTCCGCTGGGGGGACAGAGATACCCACTCCAGTGCCACCCTGTAGCTTAGTCCCCTTTAGGCCTAGCTTGCCCTCGAGAGACAGCCCAGGGACCTGGGTGTCCTGCAGCTTTCCGTCCATCCCCGCAATACTGACATCCAGGTGTGGACCCTGGGTGTTGCCGCTGATGGCCACGCCAGGCGTGCTGCCACCAGATGTCTGGTCCTCAGGCCCTGGCAAAACCCCAAACTTAGGCACCTTCAAATTAGGAATTTTAACTTTGCCATCATCTGCCTCTGCTGCCTCAGCTCCTACAGAACATGGAACATCCCCTGCAGACACACGGACAGCTGCCCTGTCACCTGAGTCTAAGCCTTTCACACTAACACTGATACCTGGGCTCCCCGCCCGGACTTCGGGCACGGAGACCTGGACTTTTGAGGTGCCAGTACCCTGGAGCTCTGACCCTGAAGGCAGACTGACCACCATCTTCCCAGGCCTGGACTCCACATCCACCGGGGAGATTTCAGTCACCTTGTGTCTTGGAATCTTGACCATGAACTCAGAGCTACTGATGTCAATATCCTTGGCTCCTTCTGGAGCAATGACGTCCACTGTGTAGGCAGTGACCTTCCTGGTAACAGTGATAGTGCGGCTCTGGGTCTCCCCAGGGTCCTGTGCCACACCCTCTTCTGCCCGAAGCCGTGGTTTGATCTTGGTGGCATAGATGCGCTGGTACTCCTCATCGGCCCCACTCTGCAGAAAGACATGCCGGGCACAAGTTGCAGGAAGCCCCCTTGGCTGCCATGCACAGTGTTGTATCCCAGAAAACCAGGGACCCCAAAATGCAGGAGTCAGGGCGCCAAGGCAACAGCCTCCTAAGCAGAATCATCTGGGGACAGCAGGGAGTGGCTCTGCTCTGTGGGCCCCAAACTGCACCTACTCATGCAGGTGAGCACCGTCCAGTGTGGCACACATGCCTGTCATATCAGCAATCAGACCCAGGCAGGAGGACTGCCAAGTTCAAGGAGAGCTGGAACGGTACAGCAAGAGCTCCCCTACACACACACACACACACACACACACACTAGCAGCAGGCACCCCAGGGCCTCGAACACTGAAACATCCCTGGAGAGCCAGTCAGGTGCTGGGCCTGGCACTCACACCTGGAGCCCAGCTCACCTGGCCCACGAACAGCCCATGCAAGGGCCACAGTGCATCCCCACAAGTCCAGGACTGTAGCCTCAGACTCACAGACAACACTGCCTAGGACCACAAAGGGATGCCACCTACAAAGCCATTCCCTCTCCTGGCACCAGGCCCAGGGCGTGGCTGCTGTCACTGCAGGATGCACTAAGGGGACTAACAGACTGGGAACAGAGTCTGCTCTGCAGGGCAGCCAAGTAGAAGCAACCGGTAGGCAGGGGCTGGGGAGCACAGGAAAAGCAGAGCCAGGAAAGCTCCTGCAGGCGTGACCTTGGTACTCACCAGAACCACCTCAGGGCTGCGGAAGCCCCCAGACTCATGCGACCAGGCCTGGCCAGGATCGGGGGAGCGGTCGCCTGGGCGGTGCAGCTTCAGGCCAACGGTGTGGTGGCCCACAGTGCTCAGCAGCTGCGCCACCTCCCCAGACTGCAGGTTGTCAAAGTAGATGGTGGCACCTACGATCTGGTCCCCTACAGAGTGAGCGATGACCCAGTCAAGCCCAGAGACCAGGATCCACATCACAGTCCCAGCAGGAGCCCCAGTTTGAGTACAGGGAAACTAAGCTTGGGACTGGGCAACCACCGTGCCTGCCTTGCACAGGGGTAGGGTCTGTGGCAGCACCACGACCACTACCACCACCACCCTGCCACCCCTCCAGCACAGGCACCCACCACTCACCCTCCTGGACCACACCAGTGCGGGCAGCAGGCGAGTCCTGCTGTACCTCCTGCACAAACACGCCACCATCCCTCTGCGCAATGGTCAGCCCATGTGAGCCACTGCCCCGCCAGTTGGGCAGCAGCAGCTCCCGAGTGGTCTCCTCCTCCTTCTCCATCTGAGGGGTGGATGAGGCACAGGTGAGATCTGGATCAAGGACCTCTCTCCAGGCTCACCTGCCAGGAGCCCTGCCTCCGCCCCCCACGCCAGCCTCCAGGTACCCTGCTGACCTCTGCAGGTCCAGATCCTGAGCAGACGTGTGGCTGGAAGCCCGCCCCTCGTCCTCACTCCCTGCGTGGCCTCTGTCTTCACAATCAGTCACGAAGCCTAGAAAGCAACAAGTTCACAGTGAGATCTGCCATCAAGGCCTGGCCGGGCCAGCCGCAATGGCCACAGTTAAGGACGCTGCAGCCTGTGGGGTAGGGGGAGGCTTCAGAGCACGCCTAGCGCCCACCCGGTCCCACTCCCTGAAACCATGTCCACATCCACAAGATGAGCTAGTAAGGTGCTCCCTCACAGACAGAGGAACTGTGGGAGTACAGTGCTCGGGCCACCACCAACGCTCAAAGACTGCCCATGGGCTGTGCAGAGATGCGGTGACCCAGCCCCCATCCCAGGGTCTCCAGCTGGGGCCTTCAGGATCGAGAGGGGGATACGCAGGGGAGACCAGGACCCACAGCCACTATGCCCATCACGTTCTCACCAAGGAAGCTGTGTAGGCTACGCTCACAATGGCTGGACCCCCACCCACATGCCCTGCACCACGCTGGACTCTGCAGAGGGCCCTGGCCAGGGACAGACACTGCTGCCCAGCACTGAACACTCGAGCAGAGCTTGCTCTGACCCTGTTCTGAGCAAGGTGTTCTGTGAGTGGCAGGCTCAGAACCTTCCAGAGGGGAGTGAATCTGTCACCCAGGAGATAAACTCTGAGTTAGGTGTCAGTGGTCGTGGAACCCGGCACTCCATGAGGCTGAGACAGAACGATGGCCAGTTCAAGCCAGCCTCCAACTCTGAAGATGTTTAAAACCAACTAGGAGGGCCAGGGAGATAGCTCAGTGGAGTAAGTGCTTGTGTGGCAAGCACAAGGTCTTGAGTTCAATCCCCATACCACCAAAAACCACGACTAGGAAAGCTGGGCATGTTAGCACGTGCCTATAATCCTAGCATTGGGGAGGCTGAGGGGCAGGAGGATGGCTGCAAGTTCAAGGCCAGCCTAAATTGCATCGTGAAACTTGTCTCAAAGGGCTGACAATAGAGCTTAGCAGTGTAGCACTAAGGTCCTGAGTTCAAATCCCAACCCCCCCCAAAAAAAAAATGGCTGGGGCTATCGTTCAGTGCAAAGCCTCAGGCAAACTCAACCTTAGCACAGCCTAGAGATTCTGGCCTCCCAGGGGGAAACAGTTCACCCCACAATGAGGACCCTGTCCAGCCGAAGAAATGTGAAACCACACCCAGGGAGCCCCCTCCAACAGCAGAGACAAAGCCCAACACCCATGAGGCCTCTCCTCCCACCCTGAGTCACCAGCAGAGCAGCTGCAGCTCCAGGGCATGGAAGATGAAGTCCATGCTTAGCCCAGACCCTGAACTTGGACCCAGGACCACATCACCCCCATGGACCTGGCTCCAGAAGGAGCCGGTGTGGGAGAATACACATAGGAACATATGTGGACATATGGGGATAGGCTGTGGTGGCCAGGCCCCCGTCTGCAGCAGTTCACAGCTGCCCTCCTCTTCCCTGTCCCTGCCCAGATGAGGCTGGAGTTGGGGCGGCAAGGAATTAATATGTTTTCAGGATTACTCAGCAGCACCCTCAGCCTGACCTGGGAAGAGACAAAGGAGACTAGCTGAGACACAGAGCCCAGAGCCCTGGGATGACAACGTTCCCGGGTCCCAGGCAGAAAAGAGTGGAGAGCACAGCCCCAGACCTCAAGGCCAAAGGACACCCACGACAGGCGCTTTGGTCCCCACCCACAGCCGCAGAGGGGGTGCCTGAGCTAGAACAGGTGCCACTGGTGCCAGGGAACATCAAGAGAAGTCTTCCACACAAAGTGATTTCCAGAGAGCGGCTCCTCTGCACTGCAGCTGAAGGTGAAAGAACTGAAACCTCACGCTCCAAACCCACAAGCTCAGCAAGGCAGGGCTCCACGGGCTCCGCCCAAGAGACAGAAGAAGGTGGCTCAGCATGTGCGGGGGCGAGGGGTCGGGCAGCGGGGACCGACAGACAGACGTGACACACTCCACAAGGTCACAGAGGGAGAAGCTATCCCCACCCAGACTGCCCTCAGGACTCCCACGCACAGCACAAGACCACAGGACAGGGCAGTAGTCCACGCTTGGGCTATCCTGGCACAAGGAGGAAGAGCAGAAGAGCACATGAGCCCAGAGCAGCTCATGCCACACGTATCACATGCCACACACACCACATGCCGCCGACACTACACATACCACGTGTGCTCTACACACCACACACACCACAGTGCGTGTCATACTCCACACCATGCACTCCACACTGAACACACCACTCTACATACCACATACACTACAAGCCACCCTCCACTCTACACACCACACACACCTCACAACCTCATAGCACACACACCTCATGCAAACAGGAAGCCACAGAACACTATGGGTGAAAGGCCCTGTGCTGGCCACATTTGTGCCAGGGCCTCACCCCCAGCACAGCCGCAGCCCTCCAAGGCAGAGCTAGCACCTCACAGGAAGGAACTCCCTGAGGTGACAGTGAAGGCAAACACTGCCTTCCCTGGAGCAAAGGAACAGAGCACAGAACCACACACACCGCAGGACACCCAGAAACTGTACAGGAGGGAGGAGTCTTCAGATCCCCAGTCCAGATCCAGGACGTCCCCAGGTCCCACTTCTAGCTCTTTCCTTCAGAGCCTCCAGCTAGGCACGAGCCAGTCCTCCCCGCCTCAACAAGCACGCAGCCAGCCACTCCCTGGAGACAGGGTAGCCAGAACAGGATCAGGAGAGCTTCTCCAAGACCTTCAACCCAGGTGAGTGCCACACTCAGCTCTACAGGGTTGGGATACTGCAGGGCCACCTTCAGTGACCACGACTGTGACCACAAGGAACCCAAGAAAACACTCGGAGACACCTGGAAATGCTCCAACACTCAAAGACCCCCAAGTCCGCTCCTGCCCATCAGACCCACAGTCCTGCCTTGGTCAGATCCCAGACACCTGACACCTCAGGATTCCCTGGTGCCGGCCCCGAGCTCCTATCACCTGTCCTGTGCACCTCAACACCCGGCCCAGCTTCCTGCTCTAAGAGCCCAGCAGGGGCTCACTTCCAGTCCTGCCTATCCCTTGGCCCAAGGGACTCCCACCACCCACCCACTTGCGAAAGCCTAGGGACCTCAGGGCCGGAGCCAGCAGAAGCTCCCACGCCTGGTCAAGTCTCCGACGGCTGGAACGCTCCAGGAGCACGCGGACAGGGACGCCCAGAGCCCTGCCAACCCTGGGGTCCAGGACAGCAGCAATCCCGTCTGGAATCCCACCCTGGCCTTGCTTGGGGCGCCGCACGCTCGCCCCCAGCGGCTAGTCCACGCTAGTGCAGGAGCCTAGGGGGTCCCCCCAGTCCAGGCCGACTGCTCCCGGCTCTTCCCTTTCCCCAACCTCCGCAATCCTGAACTTGCCCCTCCCTGGCCTGAGAAACCCCTCCACCCTCCGCAGTCACCGTAGACACGTATCCAGACCTAGCAGATGGCCACCGCCCACCTCCAGCCCAGGGTGAACACGAGAGGACGCGCACCCTGCGGGACACTCCAGGCCGTGCACAAGCGTCACCCCAAGCACAGACCGGGACTCGGGCGGTGGCGGGGGCTCAGGATCATAATCATTCATCTCCAAAACATACAGAAATAAGACCAAGACACCAGCTCTCGTCGCACTCGTGAGATTGGGGCCAGCAGAAAAGGTGGGGGTAGTTGCTGGAGCCCTCCTGTGCTCCCACATTCCAGGGAGCGCAAGGGCTGCTGAGAGCGCCCCAAGACTCGCAGGACCCGAGAGCCACGACAAAGAGCCTCGACAGGCCGCTGCCCTGCCACTCCTCCACGCGCCCACTCTTCAAACCTCAGGGTCAGCCACAGGGATCGCCAGGAGCCAGGACTCGCTCTCCGGGTCTGCCTGTCTGTCCTCAGGCAGTTCCCAAGCTCCGAAGGAGTGACCACACCCAGGCCCACACACTCCCCACCCCTGGCTCTGCCCCACCTCACAAACCAGCTCCTCAGGCTCGGCCTGGCCGGCCGTCGCTCCTGCACCGCAGCCTCGCTGGGGCCCGGAGACTAGCCCCGAGCCCCGACCCGCGTACCAAGGCATCGGGCACCTCTGCACCGCGCCGTCGCAGCTGCGGGATCAGCTCATGGAGACATCGGGGCTCCCCAGGCGCGAAGGTGGCCACGGGGCTTCCTCGTGTCCCTGTATACACTTTCAGGGTCACGGCATTGGCGAACCCTGGCCACGGCCCGCCCCAGGTCCTCTCAGACCCTCTCAACCCGCCGCTCACAGCAAGCCGCTCTACCCCACCGCAGGCTCCCGTGCACCGCAATCTGCACGCGCCGCCACCAGGGACCCTCCGTCCCGAGGTCCTGGGCAGAAAAGAGAGCCACCCTTCAGATGGAGACCGGAGGGACCACGCCCTGTGGGGACTTCCCTCCCTCCTCTCCCGCCGCGTGGGTGGGGACCCGGCCGAGCCGCGCCCCGAAACACACCGGTAGGGGCCCCGAGCCCAGCCACCGCTCACCACTGCAGCGCGCGCCCCAGAGTTCTTGCGACCGTATGCGCTGAGGACACCTGAGAACGTGGGACAACCATTCGTAGGCGTCGTCGACAGCCACTCACGGGACGAGGGCGCTGCGCGAAGTCCTCAGCGCCGTCTTGGGCGCCCCACCCAAGAACGACGGGGCCCACGGCGGCCACTCCGGAGGCCCGCGCCACTCCGCGGTCCGGGCCCCCGCCAGGTTCCGCACGGGCTCTCGACCCCGGTGGGTCGGCCGCCCGGGTCCTGCGCGCTTACATAACTGCCCCGCCCCGCGCCCGCGGTCTGGTTTGAATTAGTCACCGCACATTCCTGGGGGGCGGGCGGCCGGGAGGGGCCGGGGTCCGCGCGCGCCCCACCCCCACGCCTCCGCCCGGCCCGGGGCTCAGACTTCGTTCAGCTCCAGCGCCCGGAGCCAGGCAGGCAGCGGCTGGCCGGGCAGAGCCGGGCTCGGGACCGGGCAAGGGTGGCGGCTGCTGGGAAAACTTCGGAGAGCGCGGGCCCCGCGCGGGACACCACCCTGCCGTGCGGAGAGTGCGGGACAGGATGGCAGCTGCTTGGGGTCCGGGTCGGGAATGACAGAGTCGGCGCCCGCCCGCGGCCCTTCCCGTGCACCCTTACCTGGCTCGGCCTCCGCGCGCCCATGGGTCAGGATCTGGCTCCGCGGTCCGCAGCCGGGCGGGGCGGGCGGCTCGAAGCCCGGCGCGCGCAGGCGGCTCTTGTACCCAGCGGGCGGGGCGACAGCGCCGCCTCCCTCCCTCCTCCCCCTCCCCCGCCGCCCGCCCCGCCCCGCCCCGCCCCGCCCGGGACGCCCGCAGCTCGAGGGGCGAGGCCCGGCTGGGGCCCCCACGCTCCGCGTGCAGGCGGGGGGCAACTGTACCCGCGGCCCACGCGCAGACCTTACCCAGACGTGCGACCCCGCAGCCCCTGCTCCCGAGACCTCGGCCCACGGGTTTCCACTGTGTCCCGCCTGCCCCTGCCTCCCTTCTACAGGACTGGGCGCCCCCCAGGTTACAGCCGGTTCTACAGCCCCTTCCAGCTGCTCGTACATTGTATTAGACGCTTAAAACTTGGGCTGCGGCCTCGGCCTCGGCCTCGGCCTCGCAGATGGCCGCGCCCTCCGCTCCCCACAGCGTCCTCCGAGCCTCCCAGGGCACCGCCCCACCCGCACCCCCTCCCTCAGGGGCCAGACCGGGCGCCTCCTCCCGAGCCCGTGAGTGGGCCATGGCCTCCGAAATGGCAAACATGTTTACCGGCTAAAAATACCAGTGGCCGAGGCCCCGCCAGCCAGGCCGGGTCAGGTCCAGTTACCCCGCAGGGTTAGCGCGGGCAGGGCAGGCACGCGGGGGCAGTCAAGGGCGCGCGCGGCGCGCACACGCGCGCGTGGACTGCAGACGTGCAGACAGGCACAGGCACAGGCCCAGCCTGCAGACGGGCAGAGACATGCAGGGACAGCCATGGCCCGCGCAGCCCGCCCTGTGCCCACAAGTACCCTGTCCGGGATTCCGACGGAAGATCCCAGAAGCCGCCTCTCCCCACTGCCCTGCGTC
Organism: Myocastor coypus; assembly: GCA_004027025.1. Taxonomy (NCBI): domain Eukaryota; kingdom Metazoa; phylum Chordata; class Mammalia; order Rodentia; family Myocastoridae; genus Myocastor; species Myocastor coypus. The sequence continues at coordinate 13,576 of PVJA010032349.1, read as the reverse complement.
TTTCCCAGCACCCTACTACTGAAAGGATAAACAACTCGCACGGGTACAGGACCCCAGAAACTAAACTTCCAAATTTTGAGACATTTTTTAAAAAAAGTCCTTTACCAATGTCTTCCTACCGTTTTTATTTCTTGTACTTTTTCCCCCGTTTTTTGGAACTGGGTTCTCCACCATGTAGTCCAGGCCTCGAACTCACTGGGCAGGCAGCTGGCAGGGAAGCAGTACTTGGTGTTACAGGCCAAGTGGCCTATACTCCTACAAGCCGAGTTGTCCCTGCTGACACTCTTAAAAGTAAAATCAATACCTCCCTCGTGCAGCAGGGTTTTTGTTTGTTTTGTTTTTTGTTTTTAAATGTTGTGGGCTGGGGCCAGGGAGATAGCTAAGCGGTCTAAAGTGCTCGCTCAGGCAAGCTTAGGCAACCGCAGTGACTGCTGTTAGGGTTACACCACATGCTGCGCCAGCCCCACTCTCAGGGCAGGCTGAGCCAGCCACAAATAAATAAGTAAAGTTTTAAAAATAAATAAATAAATAAATAAATAAATAAATAAATGCTGTGCACTGGACTTGCTAGTACAGGCCTGTAATGCCAGCACTCAGAGGCTGAGGCTAGAGGATCACCAGGACCTCAAGGCCCCTATATGGACTACATATAGGGACTTTGTCTCAAAAAGCAAAAAGAAAAAATGGTTATGGATGCAGAGAGCAGAAAACCAGGACCTCCCCAAAGCTAAGCAGTGCCCAGTCAGCCACTGCCCCAGGTCTGAGCCCTTGGAATTTAAACAACACGAAGGCAGCTCTAGGGCCCTCCTTCAGGACCCCACATCCCCGCTACCAACATATTCAAGTTGGGAAACAATCACTTGGTTCTTGGACCCAGGGATGTAGTTCAGTGGTACATCACCTGCCTGGCGAGCCTGGGGTACTGAGTTTGGTTCCCTGTACAAAAAAAAAAAAAAAAAAAAAAAAATCACTTGTTATTTTTTAATATAACTCAGAATCTTACACTTGCTAGGCAGGCACTTAGGCCACTGAGCTAATTCCCCAGCCCAAAAATTGTTTGTTTTTTGAAAGCACAAAGTTTTCCCAGTCCTTGTTATAAGTGATCTACACCTATGTTTTCAGAGACAGACAGTGGCAGGGCTGACACAGAGAGGTTCTTGGGCCACTGTTTACCGTACCTGGGGCTGCCTGTGTCTGTCCTCTGTTGCTGTTCAGCTTAGCCACCCCCAGGGTCACAGGAAAGGAAGGTGAGGCCAAGTCACCAACAGGTCTGGCTGCAGGTGCAAGGGGAGGACCACCTGGAGAGACTGTCCTGACGCTGGAGTAGACCTGGATGCCCAGGGCCACAGGGGAGTGGACACACACACACACACACACACACACACGCACGCACGCACGCACGCACACATATGCATGCACATGGTAGACCACCTGATGGTGTATATGTGTGCTGGGTTTTCTTTTCTTTTTTTGCAATGGGTTTTTCATGTTGGCTTATTTTTCCCCCAGTGAGAGGACAGTCTCAGAGACAACACGGGGCAAAGCCAAGGTCAACATTCCCACTAGAAGAAGGAGTACCTGTGTGTGTGTGTGTGCGCGCACACATATGTGCCTGCACGTGGGCACACGCACCCTTGTACTTGATGCTGGAATTACAGGTGTGTCTCACCATCAGCAGCCAGGAAGAGTTTTGTCTCTCTCTCTCTTTTTTTTTTTTAGAATTTTTATTTTATTTTATTTATTATTATTTTTTTCTTGTTTCAGAACCCTTGTTTGTTTATTCACTGATTTTCATGGCCGGCTCAGCCCGCCCCGAAGGCACGGCTGGTGCAGCATGTGGTGCCAGGGATCGAACCGCAGTCCCTGAAGCTGCCCAAGCTTCCCCAAGCAGGCGCTTTAGACCACTGAGCCATCCCGCCAGGCCCCATTTTTTTTTTTTTTTTTTTTTTTTTTTAGGACCAGGGTTCAAACTCACAACCTTGTGCTTGCCAGGCAGGCATTTGTGCCATGGAGCTATCTCCCCAGCCCCAGGAAGAGTTTTAAGAGACTGTGTGAATGCCAGGTGTAACTGGCCCCAGAGACCCTGCTCTTTCCAAGGAGCATGCGCAGCAGTCACAGCAGCTGTACTCCTGGCCCCAGGAACGCCTCTGCACTTGTGAGCCACTGCATGTGCACACACACACACACACACGTGCACACACAAGCTCACATACACAGGCACGCAGACGTGTGCACAGGTACATGGACATGTGCACACGAGCTCACACATACACACGAGTGCACAGACACATACACAGGCACACATGTACACACTGTTTTAGAGACACCAGAGGCAGGCTGCTTGCAGTTTGAGACCAGCCTGGGCTACAGAGTGCGCTCAAGGGCAGCCTGAGCACCCTCTGTCCTAACACGGTAAAGAAAGCCTATGCCCCTGTCTCCGTTCTGGGACTCTGCCTAAACAAGGGTTCTCCTCTGCTGCTGCCCACATCAGAGGGGCCTCTGCCCTCAGGCCAGCCCTCTGCACCCCTCAGGTGTCCCCATAAGGTCCAGTGAGTACTGTGTGTCGTCATCGCAGGGACAGCCCAACTTCCCCAGGAGTGACGCTCCCTCTGGGTTCCCTGAAATAAGCGGGGGTGTGTTTGAGATGAACCTTGAGCTCTGCTGTTACTAGGCAACACGTCTATGTTTGGTTCTATTTTGCCCGTTTTCATGGTAACCACTGGGGGAGCTTCTGGGCAGGCCCCTGGCCAGGGGATTCCCTTTACTCTCTGCTCTCCTGAAATCTACCAAGGCCTGCAGGCTGACAGCTCGTAGTAGTATCTTTGAAGCTGCAAAGAAGCGGCAGGAAGCAGGGTAAGCAGCCTGAGTGCACACGTCTTCCTCTTCATGATCTGCTCCCTGCGGAGTCCAGAAATGACTCTTCTCAGCGCTATGGGGACTCTGGGGACAACCTCAGTCCTCGCCAGCTTGGGGTGAGCAGACCTCCCGACCTATCCTGTTCTCCAGCCAGACAGCAGACTCCTGGACGACTAGGGACTCACATCCGCCCCAAGCAGCGCTCCAGCGCTAAACTCTTCACCCTAATCAAAAATCGGGAGTCAAAGAAAATCATCCATCTGGGGCTAGGGAGATGGCTCAACAGAATAAGCACTTGCCTGGCAAGTACAAGGTCCTGAGTTCAATCCCAGGTGCTGGCAAAAATCAATCAATCAATCAACCAATCAATCCCCCAGCGCTGAGCTGCGGGGCAGCCTAGATTGGACCTCCAGGGTTCAAAGGGTCCCTAAGTGGCAAGGAAGGAAACTGGCCCATGACACCTAGATACACGGATTCTACGGGCTCAGCCCGGCCCAGGCTGAAACCAGCAGAGACCCCAGCCACAGGGAGCGTGCGCGGAAAGTCCAAGCCGGTGGGAGGGCGGGAAAGGGGTCGGTTGGTCGGCGGGGGCAAGGCTCCCGCGGCTGAAAACAGCGACTGGCACCGCAGACTGGAGAGACCGCGGGACTGGAAAGAGAGCAGGCGGGTGGGAAGCAATATCGAAGAGCACGGGCAGCTGAGCCGGCCCTCTGGGGCAGCCACGCTGGAAACCAGAGCCGCAGGAGGGAACAGAGTGAGCTATCGGCCGCGCCCGGCTGACTCTCCGCCCCCTCCATGGGTCAGCCTTCCTGCGGTCCCATCCACTTCCTCTGCCCGTCCCAGGCTCCCGGGAAGGGAGGGGATGGAAGACTGCCTGGGTTCCTCGCCCCCCTCGCCGCTCCCAAGCCCAGCTGCAGCAGAGCGGGTTGGGCGGGAAGGAAGGGCCTGAGTCACCACATAGCTGAGTTCCCAACAGAGCAGCCCCGCCTGGGCTGCGCCCAGGGCCCATCATGCACCGAGCCTGCCCCGCGTCTCGCCCCTCACGGCGCTACCGAGTGGGAACCCTTGGGTGCCCCCGCTTTCTCCAGGCCCCACAAGTACCGGTCTAGGGGCACAGGTGACGGTTGGCTGCCAGAGCACGGGGGCAGGACGCACCCTTGATCCCGACCCCTCTCCTACATTCACAGGTGAAATATGGGGTTGTGGGTGGCCTGAGGGCCCTGCCAGGTACATTCTGTGAGGCTGAGTCAGGCCACGGGGAGCAACTGTAGGAGTGGGAAAAGGGGGTGTGTCGGGTAAGCCCGATCCAGCCGTAGGCGTGAAGCCAACACTGCAGGCACCACTATGACTCAGCCCCATTCGTGGAGTCCGGGGAAGCCACATCTCGAGGCGGGAACAGCCAGGGTCCGCTAGCTGGCCGTCCCTGGCGCCACTGGCCAAGTTTCCAGTCCCAGGCAGCCCACTTCCCGTGATGCAGCCCTGAGCTCACGCTGTCCCCTCCCCCGCCAGCCCGACAACTCCAGTGCCCTGAGCCCCACCCTGCCTCGTTCCCCTGGTCAGAAGAGCCAGCCTGGCTGCAAAGGGCTGAGGCAGCAGAGGCTTCCCTAGAAGGGCCGCTGAGGCAGGGAGGGCCGGAGGGAAGCGCATTCCACCCCACCCGACCTACCCTACCCAGCGCGACAGCGCCAGCCCCTCGGGCCCGCCCAGGCCATTGTATAAAAAAGAGAAAGTCAACAGGTCCCCGCTGCCCTCGGGATCCTGAGGAAGCCCAGAACACAAAGAGGCAGGGGGCGGGCAGGCGGAGGCCACGGGGTGGGGGCGGGCAGCGCAGGCAGCGGGCTGGGTCACACCTGCTCAGGCATGCGGCCTCCTGGGCGGGATTCCAGAGGAGCCTGTACCACTTCCCAGCCAGTCTCTCCTGCCACCCCTAGGTGCTGGGGCACTAGGATATCCCAGGAATTCCGATGGAGTAACATGTCGGGCACCCGGAGCCCTGCCAGACGGATCAGAACGGAGTGACAACAACAGGTGGCCGCGTCCCTAACCTTTTAGGACCCTTAGAGGAACAGGGTGTGGCGCTGGAGCCACACCCCCAAGCGGACTGAGGCAGCCGGGGGGGCACCCTGCACCCTCCAGGAGCCTTCCTGCCAATGAAAGAGGCCAAAGGCTTTAGTTCTGAGCACAGGGTGTAACTGCCCTGCAAGCCCAGGCCCAGCTCAAGAGGTGACTGGGCATGTCCCCGGCGGCGTCCCCTGCGCTTCAAGGGCAGGGGCACGTATAGGCGGCGGCGACTGGAGGTCTCTGCAGCTGGAAGGTCTCTCCCGGGACAGCAGCAGCTGCCTGGCTCTGTCTCAGGGTAGGGCCCAAGAAGATAACCTAGGTCTTTCTTGGAAAAACTCTAAAGGTTTAGCTTTAGTGACTGACTTGAAGCGCCAGGGGAAGCGCCGGCCTGGCAAGCACAAGGTCCTGGGCCAATCCCCGGTACAGTGACGAGATTACCGAGGAAGCTAAAAAGAATAGCTGCTTGCAGCCAACGTCCGCTGTACGGCTTAATCAGACTATGCCTGCGGGCTCCGCGGGGACTCCTCAAAAGGTCCTGAGACCGACCAGCGAGTGCGTAGCACCCCTCACTTCTCCGCTCTCCCTAGAGCCGAGGCGCCCTCACTCATGGCACGCCCCCAGCCTCCTCCCCTTCCGGCCGGGCCTAGCCTGCCAGCCTGCCCTGCAACCCTGTGCGCTCAACCCACGCTACCCGGTGTTCTGGGAAAACTGCCCAGCAACTGAAGACGGCCTCGGATACAGGGTCCCATTGGCTATCACACGTGTGAGCTTTGACTAGCTATTCAGACCAGAAAGGGTGGACCCTGAAGCAAAGAGGCCAGGCTGGTGCCTCAGGTTTCAGGCGCGCGGGGCGGCGAGAGCCCAGATGTGCTTGCCCTCCCCTGGCGCCCGATCTATCACTGCACTCAAAGGTAAAGAGACGAGGGCTGCGGGCCAACCCCTAACCTGGGTGCAGTCCTCCAGCCTCTCTGCAACCTCCCGGCCCAGACCCCAAAGTGAATTTTTTTGCACGTCTTCTCTGCCTAAAGCTGCAGTTCCCGGGATGGGGTGAACGTTGCACAAGAGGTGCGGTGGGAAATGGGATCCAGGGGTCGGACAGGTTTGGCCAGGCAAGCAAGAAGCTGGGGCTCCGGCTTGTGCGAGTTAAGATCCCGCTGGGTGATTCCAGGCCACAGGTGTCTGCTGTCCACACGGCCCTGGCCCTGGCCCTGGCCCTGGCCCTGGCGGGGTCTATCGCTAGGCCAGTTTCCCAGATCGGAGTAAGGAAGGGGTTGCCATAGGAAAAACAATCCCCTTAACAGGAGGTGGAACAGTGAAGTTTCTGCAAGGCTTCAAATGGGAATCCAACTTGCTTGCAGGGCAAGGATCTAACCCAGGACACTCCTCCAGCGAGGCTACATCCCTCCCTTGAGACAGGGCTTTGCTAAATTGCCAGGCTGACCTTGAACTTGTTATCTATCTCAGCCTCCTGGCATGCACCCTCCTAGATTTCGACTCAAGATGTTTAGCACTTACAGGGTGATGGCTGGTGGTTTTTTGGGAAATAATGAGAAGGCCAAGAATCTGTATCAAGCAACGGTTCTCAACCTGTGGGTCGCAACACCTGTGGGGGTTGAACGACCAAAACACAGAGGTCGCCTAAAGCCACTGGAAATCAGCTGTAGCAAAATTACAATTATGAAGTAGCCACCAAAATTATTTTTTGGTTTTGGGGTCAGCGCAACATGAGGAACTATATTGCAGGGTCACAGCATTAGAAAGGTTGAGAACCACTGGCTTAAAGCATATAAAATAAACTGAGAAGCAGTAACCTTTGGCTGGGCAGAAGATCTGGTAAGTTTAGAACACTGACATCTAGGGGCTGGGGAGATGGCTTAGTGGTCCAAGAATTTGATCCCTGGTACCGCAAGACATGCAGGCCCCGCGCTGGGCTGGCCACTGAAACCAGGCATGGTGGTCCATGCCTATAATCCCAGCACTGGGGAGGCAGATTACAGATTCTTAGCTGCATAGCAAGACTCTATCAAATACATACAGGCCAGCCAAATAGCTCAACAGATTAAAGCGCCTGCAAGTAGGCACAGGGGATGGGGCTTGATCCCCAGGCCTGCCGCGCCAGCCCCACACCTGGGGTGTGCGCCTGTAATCCCAGCACTTGGGAGGCTGAGGCAGGAGCATCTGTGAGTTTGAGACCAGCCTGGGCTACAAAAGTAAGCTCAAGACCAGCCTGAACTGCACAGAGAGATCCTGTCTCAAAAAGACAAAAATAAAACAAAAACACTGACACCTTGGTTGGGAACCACAGTGGTGACACTGGGTGTGTGCCTTGGACTGCTCCTTCCTCAGTGGACACAGAGACCCCAGCACATCAGGCCAGCAGGTGGAGGTTTGCAAGTCCTGCAAGCCCAGTTTAGCCTGTACAGATACTCAAGGGGCTTGGGCATGGGAGGACGCAGGGAGCTGAGATGCTCAGGAGGCCCAGAACAGCACACACCCCATGTTACACACCAGCTCCCTGTGTACAGGCATCAACACTCCCTGGGGAGGCCTGAGAGCCCAGCCTACACCTCTGCAGTCACAGGTACCACCTGCCCCCCACTTTCCTGAAGGAGGTGCCACACAGCCACACATCTTTAGGATCCTCCTCCCATAAAGAAGGGGGAGGGCCAAAGGTTCAACGTTCAGTTTCCTTTAATGACCCCACTTCCCCAAGGGGTGATGGTCACTTGAAGATCTTGCCCTGATTGAAGGCTTTGCCCACATGCTGGAAGGCCCCTTCCCAGCAAAAGTACTCTCGAACCAGCGTCTGTGTCTCCTCACTGCCAGGGTCCAGCTTCCGCCATGTGTATGACTCGTAGTCCACCTGCCAGTCTGGACTCAGCTGTGGGAGGTGCAGACAGTGGTCAGGGTGTCAGCCACTGCACCCCCTAGCCCCATTCCTCACCTCGACCCCCTCCTCACCAGGAAGGCCAGCTCCTGGCCTCGGAAGACCCAAACCCCTGAGATGGAGCTGCTGTTGTTGGTGCCGAAGAGGATGACACTGGCGAAGGCGTTCTTCCGCAGTTTGTCCAGCCGCTGGAACATTCCTGAGGGCCAAAGACACCACTGTGGAACCCCAGCCCTGGGTAGAGTCCCCAACCCTGCAAGGTACCCCACTCACCGGTGATTAGGTTGCAACTCATGAAGGTCTGGGTGAGCTCCTCCGGGAAGCGGTACTCAGCGAACCACAGGGACCAGCCATCTTTGTCGAAGTGCTCCCAGAAGTAGGGCAGCGCCACAGACAGGGTGTCCTCGTTGGAGTACTTGCGCTTAAACTCGTCTAACACGAAGGTGCTGAGAGGAAAAGGATTCGTCACATGGGTCAGGAGATAGCCACTGCCATGCCACGTTTTCCTGTAGAACTCAGGGTTCCTAGAAGTGCACCACCACAGGCAGGCACCAGCTGAAGAGTACCCACAGGGCCCACTCACTCCTCACCCAAGGGTGCCAGGCCTGGGGCGGGAACAGCAGGGGCCTTACAAGCCAGAGACAGCATGGCCCACTGCTGCCCCCAGGTGGACACTGGGAGCCAGGACATGCTGGGTGCATAAGCTGGCCAGTGGGCCCAGTCACCTGCTGGGCACATCCCCTGCAGTGGCAGAGATGGGTTTCTTCGCTTTCAATTTTGCAAACACACACTGCCTAAAGTGTCAGTAAGCAGAACATGGCATTTTTCTTTCTTTCCTTTTTTAATTACAGGGAACAAGCTCATCCCCAAAACTGAGTTCTGCTATGCTGCTGGGCTGGATGTGAAGCTGGGATCTTAGCTAAGCCTCCCAAATGCTGGGTACTACGTTTCGCTGTAATTCCCGTTTTCTATCTTCTGGCTTTGGCTTTCTGAGAATGCAGCCTAACTGCAGTTTTGTATCTTCTGGCTGCCAATGCCATCACAAGCCATAACACACACTACAGATCCCAGTGGCTAAACCACTGTCCGCCTTAGGCTGGCTACCACCTCGGTGGAGCCAGCACAGACATGAAGCCCACAGGCAGCTGGCAGGACCAGTCAGCAAACACGGACATCACAGCGCCCCACCCCATCCCACCTGGGCACCTGTCCACACCCTCACCATGCCCGCCTGGGAGCCTGTGCCAGTGGTCCATACCCAGGCCCCATATACCTGGGTCTCTCTGGGAACACAGCTGGCTGGCTCAGGGACGCAAGAATCACACCCACCACCACCACAACAACAACAAAGAAAAAAAAAAGAATCACACCCACAGCATGTGCCCAGCAGGCCACAGCCTCCCTGGGACACCATTTTCTCTGGGACATTAGCAAGCTCAGGGAGTGAGCTGCTAACTCTGCCACAGAAAGGATGAGTTTAGGACATGCAGAGGAAAGCAGATGCACTTGAAAACATAGCATTAAGTGAAACAGGGGCGCTTGCCAGGTAGCTCAGCTGGTTAAAGCACATGATTCGGCAAAGTCTCTCAGGCGCCAGGGATGGAGGTCCGATCCCCACCCCTACATGGAACGTGAGACCTGCCCTTAAGGCAGCCTCAGCCAGCCAAATAAATAAATAAAATATTAAGTGAAATAAACTACAAGCCTGAATAAATACTGCAGGGTTTCTCCACGTGAGAAATCCAAAGTGCAAAGAAATGAAAAAAAAAAAAAGTGGGTGCTAGAACTCTTGTAAAGGCTAAGAGGACCAAGGGACAGCAGGCAGGAGGACAGAAGAGGATGTAGAACCATGGGGCGGGCCCCAGCCTCAACAGGAAAGGCTGGGCCCGCGGGAGGGGAGGGGCATGAGTCAGGTGCGGGCAGATGCCTGCTCCCTGCACTGCACCTGTGCTAATCAAAGCCTCACAGAACCTCAGGGGAGCGAGGCAGTGGTGTGGACTGGAACCCCACAATTTTGGGAGGCTGAGGCAGGGGAATGTAGGTATGAGGCAGCATAAGCAACTGGGCAACTCAGCAACACTGCCTCCAAGTGGAAAAAAAAAGGGCGCTAGATACAGCTCTGTGTCAAGGCTTTGGGTTCCTTCCTGGGCCAGAAGATTAAACCCCACCTTGTCAGGCCCAAAGGGAAAATACACGTCTGGGAGGAAGCACCCCGAGCGGCAGCAAAGCGGTAGGCACCCATAAACACCCACTACGCAGCCGGGCGTGGTGGCGCACGCCTGTAATGCCAGCACTCAGGAGGCTGAGGCGGGAGGATCGGTGAGAGTTTGAGACCAGCCTGGGCTACAAAACTGAGCTCAAGGCCAGCCTGAACTGTACAGCGAGACCCCGTCTCAAAAAGACTAAAAACAAAACAAAACAAAACAAAACAAACAAAAAAAACCCACTCACTACGCAGGCATGCAACAAACACTTCAACAGTACAGCTCCTCGGGAGGCTGAGAGAAGAAGCCTGCTTGGCCCAAGTAGGAGCTTGGAGAACAGAGCAAAGATGTTACAACTGTGGGCCGATCTGGTTTTTTCCAAGAATACAATCCTGTCTACAGCTCAACTACCTTAAACATCTGAAACTGTCCATCAGAGTACAGGTGTGCTGCACAGCCTCTGCAAATCCCAGCCAACAGTCACATCCATGCGACAGCAGCCCTGGCATGGCTCTCAACACCTGTTCACCAGAACCCTGGTTCACTGAAGCACCACCCCACTGGGCTTCCCTCAGTGTACTGCAGGGACAGAGTGAGGGTCTCAGGTTTCAGCCCCAGTCAATAAATACATGGCACCCAGCAGTGACCAAAAGCAGGCACTGCGAGATAATAGGCTGAACACAGGCGCTCGAAACTGTGGGCACGACCAGCACCGAGCAGACCACAGCAGCTCAGTGGCGCTCCACATACTCATTTCAGCTCCCCACAAACCCTATGGCAAGGACCCTCGGCGGGTGCGCTGCTATACACCTGTGACCCCTTATTGCTCTGGGGGCTGAGGCTTGAGCAATACACCAAGACCCAGAAAAGGTGACACTCCACCTAGCTCCTCCTACCCAGCTTTGCTGGAGCAGACTAGACACCCAGTGGCCTCTCAGGAAGCTGCCTGGGCCACCCAGCAACAGGCCTGCTCTACAAGCACACTTCCTCCCCGTGCCTCACCCTGGAGCCTAGGTACCTGCCCTGCTGTTACCAATGACCTCAAAGACCAGGTGGACCTGAAGCAGGCTTCCTATATTCCCGATTAAAACCTCATGTGGTTGCTTTGCTTTAAAAGCAAAATGTAGGGGCTGGGGAGATAGCTCCATGGCACAAGTGCCTGCCTGGCAAGTGCAAGGTCATGAGTTTGAAGCCCGGTCCTACAAAAAAAATAAATAAAATAAAATAATAAAATAAAATAAAAGCAAAATGTGAAGCCAGGAACGGTGGCGTGTAACCGTATCCCAGCACTTGGGAGGTTGAGGCAGGAGGATGAGTGAGTTCAAGACCAGCTTGAGTTACAAAAGTGAGTTCAAGGCCAGCCTGAACTGCATAGCAAGACCATCTCAAAAAGACAAAATAACACAAACCGGGGGATAGCCCGGTGGCACAAGTGCCGTCAGGCAAGCACAAGGCCTAGAGTCCCTTCTCGTTTCCTAGAACCTACACTTGCTGTCCTGTTCACCCAGCTGCTCACCTCTTGGGCAGGTGTGCAAAGGGGTCCTTGGCCTTGGGCTCAGCAGCCAGCACCTGCTCACATTCATCCAGCTCCTCGTCAGGAGCCGGGGCAGCTGCCTTCTTCTCCTCTTTGCGCTCGGCCTGGGGCTTCTGCTTATCTTCCCGAGAGCCCTTTTCTTTCCGTGGGGTATCCTTCTTGGGCTGGCTCTCTGCAAACTTCTTGGCTGGTGGGTGGGAGGGGCAGTGTGAATGTCCCCCCAAGACCAGTTGGTGGGGGGAAGGGGCTGCAGAGGGGCAACCCCAGAGGCTGTGCTGAAGCCTTGCTTTAACACCAGCAAGTCTGGCTTCTTAGAATAATGCCACAGTAGGCCCTATCTTCTGACAGGACCTCCAGGGACTGGATGGCAGCAGGAAGATGCTCTGCTTGAGGCGGAGGTCCTCAACCTCAACTCACCGTCAAACTGAGCCATCTTCTCACAGAGCTTCACCTCCCCAAGGACCGCACGGAACTGGGGCTGATTAATGCAGGTGAGGAACCAGCGGTTGGTGTTGGGAAAGGCCTGGCGGAAAGAAGGTTCCAAGACCTGCAGACAAGGGCAGGAGCAGTCAGGGAGGTGGGCCCAAAAGGACACAAGCAGTTGTTCAAGCACCAGCTCTCATCCCCAGGGCTCAGGACCTCTCTGCCGTCACCTTCACTGCAGTACACATTCCGTTTCTTGTGCCCATCTTTGTTGGCAATCCAGCACACTGTAAGGGATGTGGGCTACTGGGGATGACACACCCCTGTTCCTCAGCTCTGCAGAGCACTGCCAAGTTCAAGCCTACCCAGGGAAAAGTCAGCACAGCAAGACCCTGGCTCGAAGTAAGAGAACTGTAGAGTTAGCTCAATGGAAAGGCCATAGGTCATTCCCAGGTTACCACCAATGGGTTGGGACTAAGCCATGCCAAAGCTTGCGAGGCTGAGATAAGGGGATCCATGTTAAGAATGGAATACTAGCGGGGCGTGGTGGCGCACGCCTGTAATCCCAGCACTCGGGAGACTGAGGCAGGAGGATTGGTGCGAGTTCGAGACCAGCCTGGGCTACAAAAGTGAGCTCAAGGCCAGCCTCAACTGCATAGCGAGACCCTGTCTCAAAAAGACAATAAATAAATAAATAAATGAATGAATGAATGAATGAATGGAATACTGCAGCTGGGGAGATAGCTCTGTGGCACAAGGACCTGCCTGGCAAGTGCAAGGTCATGAGTTTGAACCCCGGTCCCACAGAAAGAAAAAATAATTTAGGGGCTGGGGAGATAGCTCCGAGGCACAAGTGCCTGCTGGGCAAGTGCAAGGTCGTGAGTTTGAACCCTGGTCCCAACAAAAAAAAAAAAGAATTTAGTAGTAGTATTTGGCCATAAACATAAACCACAAACTTATAAGAAAACAGAAACACATTCATAAGTAAAATAAACCAGAAGGAAGTGTGTAGAATTGTATTGTCTCCCTAGTGTGAAAAGCTGAAACAAATGAAATTCAAACTGCACAACATAGGTATTGTCAAATGGAATGAAAGTTCAAAGTAAAACCTGGGTTTTTTTTGGTACTAGGGATAAAAGTTGGGACCCTGCACTCATGAGCTACATCCCCAGCACAAAACTTCAAAAGAAAAGAGAAGGGCTTGCCAGATAGCTTAGCGGACTAAAACGCCTGCAAAGGCAGAGTGTAGCGGCTGGGATTCAATCCCTGCCATGCCATTCCTGCCCTGCCTCTGGAGGGCGCTGAGAAGGCAATAGAGACTGGGAGTGGAAGTGCAGGCCTATAATCCCAGCACTTTGGAAGGCTGAAAACAGGAGAATCACTGCAAGTGTGATCTACTCTACATAGTGAGACCCTGCAGACCCTGTATCCCCTGTCCTAAATGCATAAAAAAAATGTTTAAGTAAAAAAATCTTAAAAGTTTTTTTTTTCTTCTCTGTCTAGTACGGGGCCTACATGGTCTCACTACACAGACTGAACTAGCGATTCTATTTTCAGCCTCTCCCAAGTGCTGAGATCACAGGCGCATCACCAGGTGGGGGGTGGGGGGGG
>PVJA010032348.1:0-24211 GCA_004027025.1 Myocastor coypus | reverse complement strand
GCGTTACATTGTGCTATAGTCAATATGCTGAACCTTTTGAAGGTTCTTGAGACCAATATCTGATTCATCCTGTGTACATAAGTGTATGGTTTTGCTATTGATATGTTTTCTGCTTTGTCTGCTTCCAGTCACTTCGTTGTTTAATCCATAACACATTCAGCTGTGTTATGCCCTTAAGTTCTTCTTTTCTTCTTTAAAGTTCTTATATTAGGGAGACTATATGATATTTACACATATATAAAGACATCACCTGAGAGAATGAATTAAGTCACTATATTCCTTTATGCGATTTAAAAATTTCAAAAATGAGCATTTTTTGCTAGCACAAGTAAGCAATTATGTTATTGCATGTTTTGTTATGTTGGATTTTATAAAACAAGATTCAAAATTGGTAAAATATTATTTTAGGGCAAACTGACTCTCATAATTTTTGCAGACACTGTGAAGAAAGGACCATTTTGTTTAGTGATGTAATCCTGCCAAGTGAGGTGAGATGAGTAGAACTTCTTTTGTTTTATTTGTGGTAACAGGAGTTGAACTCAGGACCCTGTGCTTGCCAGGCAAATGCATATTCTGCTGAGCTATCTCCCTGACCCCTAGAACTTATTTCTAAAAGTGCTATTTTGCTTATTCTTGTATGTATATATGGAAAGATTTAAAGGAAGTATGGGGTCCTAGAGAGCCCCTCACTTGTGAGGCTATGGTGTGAGGAGTGAAATTCAATGAGTGGGGATTTGTGTGCCTATCTAGGGATACGTGGCTGGTAGAGTCACAGAAGTTGACACACATATGCCAAATGCTATTCTATTTTCTATTTTATGCCATGGCTTTAATTTCAGAAATCTTTCTGAAATTCTACTGTCAACACAATGTTTAATGAAAAAAATTAAGGAACCAATTATTAAGCACTTTTATATGCTTGCGTAGGTCCAATTAAATATATTCCTTATTTTAAAAGTAAGTAAAACATCTGGGTAGATGTACCAAAAAAAAAAAAAAGTTCCCAATGTGAGTTGTGTAGAATCTGTGGTTTCCACCATTCATTGTACTCAATAATGCCCTGGGCAGCTTTTTAAACATGCAAACTACGAGACCCTCCTGGTGATCCAGAGATTATGACATGGCCCTGGAACTTGTGCATTAGTGAATACACCAGGTGCTTGTGATGCACATAGTTCAGGGAGCATAGATGGCACTCTTATGCTATCTGAGATGAGTGTCACCTGGGCTATGTCTTGAGCCAAAAGTTGATCTAAGTTCAGTCATAGCAGCCCCATGTGACAGAGCTCTCATGGCAAATAACAGTGGAAATGAATATCTCTGAGATTAAAAGACAGTGGTAAATTGACAGCACTTTTCTACTGGTCTGTTGAATGGAACATTTCATGCTTAAATTTCTTTTTCTTTTTTTTTTTTTAATTCGTTTTGACCAATTTTGCATGCTTAGATCTGGTAACCAATTAATTTGAAGACAATAGTATGTAATATAACCAGCACTGTTGGTTTCCTATCATTTTGTTTAGTGAAATTATGCATTTCTATTTTTATTCTCTTTAAAAACTAAAAAAAAATTATAAATGGACCAAAATAAAGTTCAAAATATGATTTCTTAATATTTTTAGCAGAATGTTGCTTTTAAACTTCAGTGTAATAGAAACTTGGGTCGTTTTTGAATACTGTCATTAAAAATTTTTACAACCTTAAAAATTGAGTTTCAAGCAGAAAAATTCATCAATAGAAATTCAACAATTGCAAGCACAGCGACTGGGGTTCAATCGCCGGCACTACATGCTGTGTGGGAGCGCTAAGCTGGCCTCTGAGGCAGGTCGGGTCATAATCCCAGAGCTGGGGAAGTTGAAAATAGCAGGATCATTACAAGTCTGAGGTGCATAGTGAGACCCTGTACTAAATGCATTAACAAAATTATACTCACAGGGAGTATCAAACAAAGTAGTGATAAAAAATCAATACAAGACTATATATACATCACATAGTCATCCACATAATGCTTAGCTCTAAAATGTTTGCTAAAATGCATTTTATCTTCTCACTTATGGCCACCAGTTTTTGTTTAAGCTATGCACTTTACTATTACTATTTTATCTTTAGTAAAAGTCACTTAACCTAAAGAAGTGGGTCATCATCTTTATCATCTTATCATTTGAGAAACTAAATGTTTTCTTAATCAAAGAAAAGAGACATGGTCTACTCTATTCTTCTTAAACAAAAATACTTCATGGGGCTGGGGAGTTAACTCAGAGAAGTAAGAACCTACCTCAAAGCATAAGGATGGGAGTTTCGATCCCTGGCCCCACATGCCATGCCAGCCATGCTGTCTAAGCCTGGAACCCTGGGCATACCATGCCAGCCAGGAACAGTGCATGGTGGGGCACACCTTTAGTCTCAGCACTCTGGAGGTTGAGACAGAAAGATCACTGCGAGTTGGAAACCAGCCTAAGAGCTACAAAAGTGAGCACAAGGCCAGCCTGAACTGCACACTGGGACCCTGTTTAAAAAAAAAAAATCAAATTTTCATTATAGCAGAAGTTACAGTTTTAAAAAGACACATAGTTTTCAATACTGGGCTTTGGAGGGGGGTGCATAATGCTAAGAAATGAGCTTTTGTGCATCTTAAAACAGAACCAGGAGGGTTTGAGTGACGGGGTTGGCTCCTTTGTTCTCAGGAACAACACAGATTTTCTTTATTTTATAAATTAGGAGTGTTATAAAGACACTGTTGCATTAATTTTCGTGGAAATGCAATAAACTTCTGAAGTATTTGGGTCTTCGTATAAGGGCACTCTTGTCAACCCCTTATAACTCAGTTATCATGAAGAAAATAAACACTGTGGAGCTTTCATGAGCTGTTTGCTTTTATTCTAGCAACTCAATTCTCACAGGACTGAAAAGCCAAACCTTGCAATAAGGCTTTCATTCTATAATTAGAAGACCTAATATGCCAGAATTTGGGAGAAAGCTGAGGACTCACTCTCTGTAATTTCTGGCCTTTTGTCTATTTCCACTGCCTGATTTTAGAATTGGGAAGTTCTAACTGGGGTCACAAAGTCTCAAGTCTTGTTTTATACAAAAGAAACCCCTCATAATCTATTCCTTCGTTATTCTCTTCTGTAAAAATGCTAGGGATTTCTCTGGCAACAGAGAACATGGCTTAGGCACCACATATATCCTCAGAACCTCTCTCTGTAGATTTGGTGAGAATCTGCCTCCTTTGCCTATATCCAATAGCACACATTTTCAGAAATTAATTTTACTGTAGAATGTCTTTGATGAGTTCCCATAAAGTATTTTGTGTATTATAACTCACATTGTTTTAAAGTGCAGAATTTATACAGTGCAGTATTCTTATAAACTAGGATCAGGTGGTGAACTATACCTTAGAAAACTATGCATAGGTTTCATTCCTTTTCAGATGAATTGAATTAGAAATCCATTGGGAAGGATGTCCTTTTCAGAAACAGATAGATAGAGTTGTCCTTTTTACTATATTTTGTTACATAAAACCTGCTCTATGGAAAGAGAGAGATGATTTCCAACATGGCAGTTCAACTTAGCAATTTTCTCCAGTGATGGATTCTGCTGTCCCAGACACATTAAAGCCATATGGTGGGGCCTGCTGCCGTCACCAGGTGAGCCACTAAAATTCGCTTTCTACTTTGGGATGCAGATTTGATTAGACAGATCCCATTATTATTTTGAAATTGTGTTTAGTAGACTACAGAAGAATATTCCCCAAATAGAAATATCCCCCAAATGGAGCACAAATAGGTTATGTCCAATTGGTGTGACAGATAAAGCATGTCGCAATCCTTACTGGTTACAGAAGTCAGCATTCTCTCTCTTGGAAACAAGCACATAGCCTGTGATTTTTGTCAGATGACCAGGTTTCATTTAGAACCATTCCATTGGATAGTTTCAGGGACTACTGAGGCTGAAAGATTTCATTATAGAAAATTGGATTTGATCAAATTATCCAAACTCCTAAAATTTGACAATAGTAGTCATTTTTGCCTTTCATTCTACATAGTATGCATTTGGATGCAGTTTCTAATGAAGCCAAATCTAACACAGTCAAGAACATGCGTGTGAGGGCCTGAGAGACAGCTCAGTGGACTAAGCACCTGTTTAGGCAAGCACAAGGAGCAGAATTTGATCTGTGCTGGCCCTGGCCCCAGGCACACTGAGCCGGCCAATGACACCGGATGTGGTGGCACACACCTATAATCCCAGCACACAAGGATCACTACAAGTTTGAGCTGCATAGAGAGATATCAAATAACTGAATAAATGAATGAATGAATGAATGAATGAATGAATGAATGAATGAATGAATGAAGAACAAGAGTGTGAGAAAAGTGCTTGAACCTTGTAGAGGTGGCTTTTTTGCTGGAGCAATGAATGCTTGATGCTTGATGACCCTTTCTGTCTTTCAGGGTCTAAGCATCTTGCCTCTTTCTGGCTCTTTCAGCAGAGGACTAGTTCTGGTTCCATTAGTTCTTTTAAATCCAGTCTAAACACTCCAGCTGATCGCTTTCATTGGAACTATTGAGGGATATTTTGCTGACCTGGTATATTTTGCTGCCAACTATTTTGTTTTCATGTGTCTCCTTTTGCTCCTAAATGGGTTATATATTCCTTTGAGGTAGGGAAAACACTAGGTATATAGGAGCCAGGAAAAATGAATGGTCAGAATCTTCTGAAAATTCCCTGTTAATTGAGCTCATTCTAATGTATAAAATTTCAATTTAATGAAAGTTTAAACTGTCCTCTAAAATGCTAAGCATGTTTTAAAATAAAAGCTGATTTCGAGAATCTCAGTTCTTTGGCAGCTGGAGTGTCACAAAGGGAATAAAATAGGTTAATTACCTTGACTTCACAGAAGCAGGTCCTCTGCGGAAGGGGGAGCACCCCTGACTGTCAGCGTGAGGAGGAGGCAGGCACTTCCCGCAGTAGATCAAATGACAAGGATAAGGAGCTTATGGCTGCTGAAACATTCATGCCTATCATGTACTCGGGAAATATTTTCAGAAATGGAATGACTCTTCCAATGTTGCTGATTTTTCTCCTCGCTTGTATTATTCACCTCCTCACGATTTGCCCGGCCTTCTGTGATTCAGTTTTGAATCATTTCTTCGAAATACCAGTATCATAAAGATCATATCATACGATAAATAAATTATTAATGTTCCCATTAATAGTAAAAGATGCACCATGTCCCCAAAATAATTGCTTGTAAATACCATGTGTCAGTCATAGATTCATTGAATCTTAAAAATGTCTTTGGACAAGATTAGAGTTCTATTTGATGGAGATTTTATTCAGTCTTAATGAACAATAACTAACTTGAACAAATTTCAACTGCCTGAAATCTTAGAAAAGTAAGAGACACAGTATTGTATTTAATTTCACATTTATTGGGTGTAAGAAACACTTGATTCAGTAGCTTTTATACTAAACTGCTATGAGAAATACTTTGTTACATTTATACTACCTAGAACAAAGTGAAGTGAGTTTACATACTCATTTTTCTACAGTACGCTCCATCCTGTTATAGTTTAAGCTGTGAAAGACATGTAACGTGTCTCTGTTACATTTCTCTCATTGCTAAGACAAAATGACTAGCACACAATTTAAGGAGGGAAAGGCTTATGTAGCTTATAGTTTGTGGAGGTTTCAGTCTATAATCAGCTGGCTCCGAGGCTGAGTGGAATGGCACAGAGGCAAAGTTCAAGGCAGCAAAAGACAGCAGGAGTGGCAAGAGCAAAAGGGGTTGGGCATGCCTAGTGTCCTTCCTTATATGTGGAGGACAACCTGCCCACACAATCTCCATGCCTGTCTCTCCCACAAGCTCAGTAACCCGGCCCCCTGCTGAGACACATAGATAAGCTTTTAAACTTCTCAGTTCTCAAGGAAGCACAATGTGTCAACCATAAAAATATGCATAAGAATTTTATCTTGAAGTGTGCTTTTGTCAATATAAATATAATAGAATGATGTAAATTACACCTTACATATTGCTGTACTTGCCATTATGAGAGTTTATAGATTTAGTATACTCTTTCTGTCAGTACAACTGTGATAACAATCATATTCAGAAGGAAATAAATCTTAAGACTTACAAAGCTGAATAATGTTTACACTTGTATGGAGTTTAAGATTATAGCTCATCTTGATATAAAGCATTTTCTCTTAGTCACTGAAGGCTCACTGGGAACATGTAAGGATATCTGTGTGCAAATATTCTTCTTGTGGCACAAAATAATCTTTTTGTAGCTTACAGGAGAAAAGATAAGGTCAACGTATGGTAATAAAAACTTCATAAAAGTCAATGTAAGCAAACCCTATATGGTATTTCTGCAGGACTGAAACCTAAGTCTTAGCATGTTAATTTTAAAGCCAAGGAAAACAAGAGCTAAAAATCTAAAAGCTGGGGCAATTTGACTCTTGAGTTCCAGGTGTTGTATAACACTGAGAATATTACATGACTCTTCCCTAAGTTTGGTGTGGAACGATTTGAGCATAGAATTTGCGTGTGGGGCTGTCTAGGTTGACTTCATGTCTGAAAGTCATAAAATCCTATCGATGTGTATGAAAATTTTGGTAGTATGCATACTGAAGAAATGTTTTACTTTGCATGGCAGGTAATTGCTGATCGTACAGTACCCCTTCCGATATTTTCCTCCTTGACTTTGTACTTTAATGGCTGGTCTACACATACACTTCACGTGTGATGACTTTGACTTCTCTGCATGTTTGCTGTGCTTCTTTCCCTGGAGGCACAGCCACTCCCCAGCAGCCCAGCCCCCAGGCCTGGAGAGCCGTCCACAGGCCTCCCTCATCCCTCACAGCTCTCCTCACTGCCTGCTCCGCCTCCCACTGTCAGCCCTCATGTTGTTTTCTCATGGATGTTGCTGACTGCCAAGCAGGTCATCGCATACTTCTCTGTCTTTGCCCTCTAGTCTCATGAAGTTAAGATTTATTATTCACCCTCGCAGTCCCCAAATCCCTTGGCCTGCTTTGCATGCTCCTGTATGAAATGGTGAACTCTGGGGCTGTCTCAGCTCTGGTTCTCTCTTTTGCTCTGTGACTGTCCACCTTGGTGGAAGACTGTGGGTTTGGACATGTCGAGACTATGACACATGCTCTCAGATACAATCTGGCCATTGATGGAGCTCTGCAAGCCCTGGACTTCTCCCTGGTACACCCCTCAGCTCACTCCCACAGAGGCTGACTGTGACTTTTTTCCTTCTCTAACTCTCAATCTTGCCTTCTCTAGCTTCCAACTTTATTGCAAACACTGCTGCAGTCTGCTGGAATATTCTCTCCACCTCTAGTTATTCAATTCCATGTGACATTCCTTTCATCCCAGTCCTCCTTTCCCTACACCTTGTACTGTCACTGAATTCTGTGTGAAGACAGTTTCTCATTCCTGATAGCCACAGCTCCTCTACTATTTTTAAACAGAATTGGCTCTCATTTCCTAAAAGCAAAACAACCAAACAATTTCCAGTTACTTCCCTTTTCTCTCTCCGCACTCTCAGACAGAGCTATGTCTCCTGACAAACTACAGATGCATACGGTCCTCCTCGCACTGCCAGGTCTCTTCACATCTGTCCTTGGCATCAGGCTTTCTATTGCTCTGAACTGGCACTGCTGTTCCAATTCTTCTGCCCTTATCTGCTGACTCCTTCTTGTTCTCAGGCTCTCAACATCACTGTGTTAAGAGTGTGTTCTTGACGATTTTTCCCTCCTAGTTCTTTGCTTGGCATTTCTCAATTCCAAATATCAACTATATTTTCACAATATCCCAAAATAGCTTTCCCTATGGATCTCTTTGCAAAATTACTTTTCCATTTTTGAAGGTCTAATGAGCATTTCAACTTAATTATCCTATGATTTCTTCTATGCAACTTGTCTAAAATTAAATCAGCTCTCTGTCTCCCAAAAATTTTCCCTTTGACATTTCTTCCCCAAATGATTTTTCATCTCTAAATTTTAAGTGCTCAGAGAAAAATATGTGTATTACCAGAGAGAAATTCCTTTGTCTGGGTGCTATATTCATACGCAGTGCCAGCTATCAGTTCAGATTTTGAAATATTTTCCTCTTTCAAAAGTACATTATATTATAGATGATTATCATGATTTGGTTTATCTTTGTGTGCTGTGACTGTGAAATGACTTTATTTGTTACTAATTTACACTGAAAGGCAATGCCCAGATTGTGTTGTTCATTTACTATCAAATTCATAGTCTTCTTACAAGTTAAAGTTAATAAATGAGAACAGTTATTTCAAGAAATAAATTGGTTTTTCCTAGGTAGTAAATCTAAAAATAAAGTAAAGGTAAACAGTCCAACAGCCAACTCAGTATCATCCTCACCTTCTCTGAGTAATACTGCTGGGGCAGTGTCTGGCGTGCTCACCGTAAAGCTCATTATCGGAATGTAGTGATCAGGTTCTCCCCCTGCCTTAAGGATCACATAGACCTCTTTCAGCACAGACATGGGTGCTTCTTCCAATGGTGAGGATAGCACTTGGGAACTACATTTTCAGGGACACCAGTCTTCCAAAGGATTACTTGCCTCTTTCATAACCAGGAAATAGAACTTTAAGGTCAATAGATTACTGTTCCATGTACGTTTACAATTGACCAACTTACATTGTTTTTCTATTTTACTTATTTCTACTTAAGAAAAATTAGTCATAACATCCTATTGAGGAAAATGGATGCTTGGGATGGGATAGCCCTTTGTTTATTGAGTCACAGAGTTTACACGAAGTTTGGAGAGGCTGTGGAAAAGTTTAGTTGCTATGCATGGGAAGTTGAAGCTCTGGACACATGGAAGATCAGAACACATGGCAGAAAATGAGGCTGAGAAACCCCAAGAGAAGGCTGCATAAAGGGAAGAGAGGAAAAGGAATATGTCAAATGGGTATTTATAGAGCGTGCCATGCAGAGTGAAAGGTAATGCCCTTTCTAGTAAGACTATAAAATACTCTGGAAAATCTCCTTTGCTCAGTAGGTCTACTGAGTAAGTAGATTGTGTGACACAAAAAGAATGCTCTGTGTTTACCTCACTGATGACTGCTTAAGTCAGCAGTTCTCAGCCTGTGGGTCGAGACCCTGTCAGGGGTTGAACAACCAAAACACAAGGGTCACCTAAAGACATTCCAAATCATAACTGTAGCAAAATTACAGTTTTGAACTAGCCACCAAAATTATTGTTTGGTTTGGGGTCACCATAACATGAGGAACTGTATTGCGGGGTCATGGTATTAGAAAAGTTGAGAACCACTGGCTTAAGTGGTGGAAGTCGCATGTGGCATTGTTTCAGTTCACACAACAGAACAGTTGGCAGTGCAGCTGTTGTGCATTTTCTACTCCAACTTGTCATCAATTCCTGATCATAGTCAAGGCACCATGGAAAATCCAGAGTTAGAGACAATAGTACAGATAAACAACCCATTAGAACTAGTTGGGGCAACTGTATTCTGGAAACAAAGCTGAGATATAGTTCCTTGCTCATAGGAAGACCACGGGAAAGGTTTGTTTCATTTATAGAAAAAGGAAGTTGAATGGAACCTGTTAGTAAAACTCATAACCTAGATGAAGATACTGCTAGAGGCCTTGATGTATACATGCTGTCATTCTTTATCCTGGCCCATGGCATAGACAGTCCAGGTTCTCGCTCAGTCAGGACTCCTGACCCAGTTCTCAAGAATCTCATTTCCTTCTGAGTTCCACAGTTGTTCCCAAGCTGCAAGCTCCTTTACCTCTGTTGTAATGTTCTGAGTCGGTGCCAAAAGAAAAGATGAGAAGACCTGATGAAGGTAGCTCAGAGGACTCACTGAGGTCTGTCTCTCTCGAAGTGAGCAAAGAACCGCTGAAACAACTCAGCTTTATTCAGGATAGTCAGCGTGAGCTCATGCACAATCACCTCAGCAAAGGAGAACCACATGCTCAGGCACCAACATGACCACGATTTCATCAAAGGAAAGGAGGGCCACATGCTTAGTCACGAGCTCAACCAAGATCTCCATCAGCTTCCATCATAGGGTTCACCCAGGGGTCAACCAACAGCATTTCAAGAAAGGGAGAAAGCAACAAATAGAGAACCCACAGGTGAAGCTGCCCTACCGCAGCTGCCTCTGGGCCCCGTCCATTACAATCTGTTTTTTGAAACACTCATCAGGCTGCATCTCCATATTCTTAATTTTTTTGAAAAAAAAATTAAGAGAGGACTACAGATTATTAATTCATAACTTGTGGATGAACCTGTCCTCACTACTAATCAGCACAAAGAGCACATATCACGTTGCTTCCACTAAACCATAGGATACTACTAAGGTTTTCAATATCCATAACAGATCAGTGCCAAACAATTCTGACAGTCATCTCACAAAAGCATCATCAACTTCTTGTTGACGAGACAGAATCAGTAACACATCACAGATCAACATTTCGATATAACAAGAATCTGTCCCACATTTTAGAGTCCATGCATTCCTGAAAAGTCCACAGTTGTTCTGACTTCTTATGATAAACAGTTTGTATGCTCTGGTTCAGCACCACTCCATCCGTAGCAGTTGCGGTGGTGATGCCACTATTCCCAAGAGCATGGCTATCATGGCTTTGCTTTTGTTCTTTTTCTTCAACATCTCCAGCAAATGTTGAAACTACTCCATGGAAGAGAAGTCCTGTCTCAGACGATACAGCTGTATCGTAAGTCAGATGCTGATCCTTGTCCTGCTATAGATGTTATTCCTAGAAAATGCAAAGCTAATAGACTTTTAGACATACATCCAAAAAACAACTGTGACATGTAGTGGTACGGTCAGAAAAGTTTCTTATAAACAACAGGTGAGGGAGGTGAACACATGCCTGAGTAGAACAAGTTGTGCTCTTTTTAAGTAATGAGGTTTTTTCATCTCAATTTCTTTCTTTCTGCCATCCAGGCAGAGCCATAAAACTCCAATAGAGCTTCATAGAGCTCTAACAGAGTTTCACAGAGCTCCAATCTGACACTTCCATTGGAAGTATTAACTAATTCCCGGGTTGCCTCTCCTCTACAGATTTCCCAATGTACAGCATTGTTATTCTGTCAGGATGGCAGATCTGGCAGTGGAAACATTCTGTTAGCATCTACACCTGTAAAGTCCTTTCCTTGGAGAATAAAAAGTCCCTTTTTTCCCTTTAACTTGGTGTTATTATTTGTTAGACTTTTTCCATTACTGAACTCTTCTACTGAGTGGTGGGTTTGAAGTATAAATCCAATAACTGAAATTACCTTTAATACTTACCAGAAAAGACAATAAAGCCATCATAGTAATACAGGAAGGAAAACCCGATTTCTGGTGGATGATGTCCAAATGGTTTTTCCTTCTGGCTCCCTTTAGGTGATGATTAATCCTGGATGTCAGTCTTTAAAGAGGTCATCATTTGTTTGACCTTTGGTGTTTAGGTCTGGCCCACAGCGGGAGCATCTGTCCCTCCTACAGCTGCAAGATCTCTTGCCTTTTGTTTTATTTCTTTTGAGGGCCCAGCCATGTCTGACTGCCTATAATATTTCTAACTTGGCTGTCTGCAACATTGCCCCTCTGAAGAAGTAACTTGAACTGCTGTGAGGGAAATATGGGTGATGACCACTCTGGTTTCTTCAGGCTGAAAGGGGTTGTAGTTGGTGATCAGCACTAGAGATACTCTCCAGAGGTTCTATCTAAAGGCCCTCAAAGGACACCAGGCATTTTTATCTTGGGTTGGTAGAATATCTTACACCCTTTTATTTATGGAGTCTGACAGTTTGTTATAAGTCCCTCCAGCTTTTATTATATTCATCTCTAAACTTTGAGAACTCATGAAAACCAGGATACCCTACTTTTTCTATTTTTAGTTATCTTTGTAACAGAACAGTGACATCAGCAAGCTAAATTAATTTGTATATTTTATTCTAATTTTTAAAGTATGATAACTAGAAGGAAAATCAGGGCTAGAGAAAAGCAAAGAGACCTGTGCCAATGTCCAGAAATAGGTTGGGTTTTCTTTTGGTCCTGATTTCTTAGGGCTCCTCCATGGAGATGACAGAGACTGTCTAGCCAGGGGGTGGGGGCAGGGAGGCCCAGTGTCCTTTAGTCCTACTGGACCTTCTGAGAAGCTGAGTCTGAGCTCTGGGGCCTTCACCTCAGAGTGCAGTCTCATTTCTAGTGGCTGCTTTGGCAGTCAGGGCATGGTTTGTGGGCCTCTTAAGATAATCGCTCTTATTCTGGCCTGGCTTCCTATAGCCATAGCAGGTGAACTTTATCATCGTTGAGCTCTTCTTGGAGCCAAGAGAATCAAACCTTTGAATTGGAAACTACAATAAGACAGTTAATTTTTTAAAGTTTCTTTTGTTTTCTCTTCCTGGTTTTCTCCCAGTCTCAATTCTAGGAAATTTATTTCTTAGTGTCTTATAAGTGTCAAGTAAGTTTTTTTCACCAATTGGAGATTTTGTATCAATTTTTATGCTTACTCATTTTCTGGGTTTTACTCGTTGAGCTGGTACCCAGGCTTGGGCTATTGCACGCCTACACCCAACTGCTGAAACCAGTTGCTCACACTCATGTGGAGGAACTGAAGGATTAGTTGGGGGAGGAGGCAGAGGTTGAACCTCAGCAAGCATGAAGGGTGGAATTGAAACCTACAGGAGAGCCGGGAGTGGTGGCTCACACCTGTAATCCCAGGACTCAGGAGGCTGAGGCAGGAGGATTGGTGTGAGTTCGAGAGCAGCCTCAACTGCATAGCGAGACCCTGTCTCAAAAAAAAAAAAAAAAAAAGAAAGAAACCTACAGTAGCTCCACCAATCTGAGTATCAACTGTGTCAAATGTTCTATATGATGAAAAAGCTTCCGGGTACTACATGCCTCTTTCTCCAAGTCATTTTCCCAAGCTTTCAAAAAATCCTCAGGATCAGAGGACGGAGACCAAGAGTCTGGAAAAGTCTGTTTTACTTTTGAATTTTGTGTTGCAGATTCTCCATCCCACAAAGACAAATCATCAGATGTGGTGCTGCCTTCATACTCTGTAATGTCCTCATCAATCTGACCCCTCATAAGACTGCTTTCCTGAGTCTGAGAAATTGCCTGCAGACTCGATTCCTCATAGTCAGACTACAGGGGGTCCAAAGCCAAGGCGATAAGGCTACACAAAGACCACACACTTAAAGGGATAGGTTCTCCTTGTTGTTGTGTTCTTTGCAGAGCTTTTTCGACCTGCTTCCCAGACTTTGAATCTAGAGCAGCTTTTCTTTTAGGTTGAAACCATAAACAATATATTTTTATAAGGAAAAATAATTCTTCAAAATGTTTTGGTTTCATCTTTACCCCCACTCCTGAGTAATGTCTCTATGGATATAATCTTTTTTTTTTTATTGAAGTGGAATTGCTGTGAGCTATTGCCGGTGGTCTCGCCTACTCTGGGCATACTTTTCCCACTCAGTCAGGCCTCTCTTAACTCACCCCTGGTCGTCTTCCATTCCCTGCGCTGTGCACCACTTGTAAAGTTCTGATCTGGAGCCAAAAGAATAGATGAGAATACCTGATGAAGGTAGCTCAGAGGACTCACTGAGGTCTGTCTCTCTCAAAGTGAACAAAGAACCTCTGAAACAACTCAGCTTTATTCAGGACAGTCAGCGTAATCTCGTGCGCAATCACTCCAGCAAAGGAGAACCATGTGTTGAGGCACTAACGTAACCATGGTCTCATCAAAGGAAAGGAGGGCCACATGCTTAGTCATGAGCACAACCAAGATCTCCATCAGCTTCCATCGTAGGTTTCACTCAGGGGTCAACCGATAACATTTCAAGAAAGGGAGAAAGCAACAAATAGAGAACCCACAGGTGAAGCTGCCCTACCGCAGCTGCCTCTGGGCCTTGTCCATCACACTCTGTTTTTGAAACGCCCATCAGACTACAACCTCTGTGTTCTCTGCTGTAGCCTTTTCATGGGTTAGCATTACATCCTCCTCCTCACTCATGAATTTTATAGAAACAATATCATAGCACCTTTTGAAAATTTCTTCACCTTTCATCACCATCCTAACTTTTTCCAGGTTTCTTTCTTTTTTTTCTTTCTCAATAACTACACTTAATAATAGTTTCATTTGTTTATAGCACAGGTAGTAAATATATGCGAATGAAAGCTCTATTTGGGCTGGTCCATTCCAGAATGGTGGATGTTTCAAGTTGAATTTGGATCTTCAAATTTTTGTTTTCCTTCCCTGCATCTCTTCTGATGGTAACCCCCTGTCCTCTCCCCCAACTAATCCACCCCAAAAAGCCTGTAAACTGTGTATTAGTTAATTTTGTCATCATTGTGACATGATGTTCTACATACCACAGTGGGCTGTTTCTTAGCATTTAAAGTTATAAAAGGCAGGCCATTACTGTTATAACTGTTTGAGATTGTGACCTTGCAAAAATACAAAAAAAAGTTCTTATTAAAATTGTATAAATATCCACTGCATGGATATTGCCAGTCGCAGCAATAACTCATGTAAGAAGCCTGCCAGGATTAAAGAAGATGCCAGGAATACTGTTGTGCCACTTTTGATTTCTTGAAGTCTCCTTTTAACACCACTGCATTCCCATCCTGTCTACCCAAGTGGACTATGGGGCTGGATTCAGGGAAGACAGATGGTACAGGACGTGTTCTGACTTTCTCAGATGAAGGAACACAAAATCATGGGAACTAGAATGTAATAGGTGATGGTGGATAATGTTATATATTTAAGAAATCATAGAAGAACTTGTGGCATTTTGAAACAGAAGTGACTAGTAACTTCAAAGTGATGCAAACAGTGACACTAAAAAATCTGATGATAGGTGACAGTTTTTAATTTGATTTGCTTTTTCAATTAAAGGAAAAATTTGGCAAGTCATTTCAGTATTTTCTATGATATAATACTGCAGTGCCAGTTCTTCTTTTAAATGAATGTGTCATAATACACTTATTTTTACCTTCAACAAAACCAGTTCTGTAGTTATTTGCCATAGCATTATAGTTGTGGGTGAGGTAATGGTGCCTAGTAGAAATTTTAGTTTTATTTCCTCTCTTCTGCCATAGCCTGCTTTTCATTTACCCTGAGTTTTCAACATTGTCTTCTGTAGAATATAAGAGGAATACTGTTAGATTAAAAATATATGCTATCATGATTCCTTGCATAGTTGGTGTACTAAGAATGATGGGGTAAAGCTTACATTTCTTCGTAGGATTTTTTTTTTAAAGATCTAATATGCTTGTGCGAGGATAAAGCCATAAGAGAGTTTTAATTGGAAACTTAGCCATGGGCCTATGGTTCTCAAAATTCTGAAGGCTTCTAATTAGGTTCTAAATTAACCTGTGCAAGGAGTAGAAGATAGTTCAATTTAGGAATGTTGTCATTTTGTTAAAGGCTGGTATTTAAGCAAAATTTCAATTGGAATCTACCATGGGGAAAAGAAGTGGGAGCTGTCCGGGTGGAAAAGGGCAATATTTGGTTCTTTTGTTCATTTATGGATCAAGCAAATAGTCTGGTAAAATCACTCGTGTTCTCCAAGTCTTCTCAAGTACAATCTTGGGATGCTAGAGGAAAACATTAATGCATCTTAAATAGAAAATAACGTTTTCATATTGTATCTACCAGTATTGAGAATAATCATATAAAGAAAATGGAGTACAGGACAAAATAATATAAGTAAATCTAGCAAAAGCAAATATATGTTTTCCAGAGAAATTTGATGTTGTTCTATTAGTCTTAAAATATCTACAAGCTGACTCAAAATTCATTTAAATGACAAAAATCTCACATACATCACATGATTCAAATTTTGAAATCATAGCTATCATGAAATTGACACTTCCTTTTTATGACTTAATTCCTATGGGCCAATGACATTTTAGTTACCATCTCCATGGATGTTTGCTCTGTTTGACATACAATGGGTATCTGGAGATATTTGAACTCAGTGACACGGCTGTGCAGAGGGAGGAAAAGTGGATGAGACAAACATTATGATTTCCACAAGCTGTAAAAGTCTGTCCATCTAGTACACATTTCTGCTGAGCTTTTCAAATCATCAAAGGACACAATGAAATGGCCAACCTGGTGTGTGAACTGGTTTTCCAAGGAGTGGCTGAAGGTACAGTCCAGGAGCTCATGGTATCTGGAGTATCTGTGAGAATATGCCCTGGGGGCCCCAGTGGTCCCCTGAACAGTGCTCCCCTGGACAATGCTTCCCCATTGTTCAGCTTCTCCTTTGGTGCCAGAAACCACCCCACCTCCTTTGCTCTTAGCTCATTCTAAGTGCAACCTTTATACACATGGTAGTTATCATCTGTTCCTGGGTAGAAATCCCAACTACTGCTTTTAAGCTATTGGGTTTTTGGTTCTCCACTGCATTTCTTTCTTTCTTTCTTTCTTTCTTTCTTTCTTTCTTTCTTTCTTTCTTTCTTTCTTTCTTTCTTTCTTCCTTTGGTTCAGGGTCTTGCTACACCATTGCAACTTGTAGTGATCCTCCCTATCTCAGCCTCCCCAGCCCTGGGGTTACAGGCATATGCCACAATGCTCAGTTTTGGTGGCTGGTTCAACATGTGGCCAGCATGGCCTAGGTACCAGAGATCAAATCTAGGTTCTTGCACTTGTCAGGCAGGCACTTAGACCACTGAGCTATCTCCTTAGCCGTCTACTGCATTTCCTTAGCTATTGTGACAACTGGCTTCTGTATGGCCAAGTCTATTGGCAATATTTCTGTCCTATGTTTGGTGATAATTCATTGCTTTTTCCCTTCCTAACCACTTCCTGCTACTTACACCCTATTCCCAGAATCCTTGGCAGGAGTTATGGTCTCTCTGCCTATCGCTTTTGTCACTTTACAAATCTCCCTTCATTTACCAACTTTAGTAGGACTTTCTTTAAGACTCAGATTTTGACCTTCTGGTCATCTTAGTTTACAGTTCTAGAGGTGCATACAATTCAACTAATACATCTATACTTGCAAATCTTAGATTTAGCTTGTAGCTTGGCCCCTCCCTGATCTCTAGACCTGGGTCCAGTTGTCCACCTATTGCTTGATGTGATCGCACAAGTGCTTCAACTCCACCAGCATCTTTCTGGAATTTTCCTCTCTGATACTGCCTGTCTGGTAAATGACACCACCATTAGCCACCCACTGTACCAAGCTGCGACTCTTCCATCTGTCACTTCTGTCATATCCACTCAGCCACTGGCCCTGCTACTTCCATCCGAAAATCAACAATCCTCTGCCACTCCTTCTGCTCCATCCCTTCCTTTCAGTCCTTCTTCTTTCTTCTCCTCCAGTGTTTTCCTCCTACCCCAGTGAAGCTCCTCATCCATTCTCTCACAAATCACAACTGTTCTTCCGTCTTAGTTTCTTTCTAAGTTTCACTCCCTCCAAGCGGTACTTCTGTGTGGCCTTGGATGGGCTTCTAAGGTGCAATCCTAATCACGTCATCTTTATGGATAGAAATAATCCTTAGATATAAAATTCCTTCAGAACAAAGTGCCACTAGCATGATCACAAGGCCCCTGTTAGCTGGCCCCTACTTGTTTAACACTTATTCTTTCCCTTTCTGACATGCATGCTCACCTGTGATAAAACACTTCCTATGTGCACAATGGAGATGGATGTTCTCAAAGCTCCATATCTGCCTGCAGGGCCCGGATGGATCATCAGTTCCCACAGGAAAAGTTCTGTGCCCACTAGACATACTATTCCTCTTGTATTCCAAAGCATGTTGGAGGCCTGCATCTCTCCCTTAGTACTTATCATGCCCTTCTGATATCACCTGTCCAGTTTCCTCTCCTTTACTTTAGAGTCCAAATCCCACTCACTTTCTCTTCCCACAACTGAGCCCAGTGCATCATGTGTTATCGATGAGTGGTTATTGAATGAATGAATAATGAATAAATGAATAAATGAAATACCATAAGAAAACCGAGACACTGGCAGAGTTTGTCTCAATTTAAAATTTCAAACGAAGGGGCAGGGATATAGCTCAGCAGCATAAGCACCTGCCTGACAAGCACAAGGTCCTGAGTTCTGTCCCTGTACTGGAAAAATGAATGAATGAATGAATGAATGAATAAATAAATAAATAAATAAATAAATGAAATTTCAATGATTCCTCTGAATATTTCATTTCCATCGTCAAATCTTTGTGTATTTTGAGAAAAGTCACATTCTTGCTGATTACGTGTATCACTGAATATTGCTGAATGAAATAAATCACTTTTTGGAATAAGAATGTAGTTTAATATACAATACCAAAAGCCATAGTCTCAATGATTGAATCCAGTGTTTCTATCACTGTTATCCATTTTCATGTTCTGTTGGTTGTTTTGACTGTCTGATAATTCTTACGATAAACACAGGAACTGCAGGATCCCCAAATTCAGTTCTTGTCTTCATTAAGACCTAAATTTTTCTGATCCCCACTTCAGTGATTTCCTCATAATGAAGTTGTTTCAAAAGATCCTCTGGAATCTGCAGAAACTCATTAGAATAAATGCATTATGCTTTTAGATGTTTTATTCGTCTCACAAGATTTTAAGTTGTTGGGCTTTGTTTTGAAATAATTACCTGGAATGTGGTATCATAAAATCTACTCATTTACCCTAAAATAATTTATCTCTGGAGTCTGAGGCCCCAGCGGTTTGGCCACTCATTTCACCCTTAGCATGGATCGCAGCAGGTTCTCAGTGGCTGTAGCTTGAATCAAGATTCTTGAAGCTCTTCTTTTAGTTACACATTTAAAGGAGTTTCTACCCAACAATATCCCTCAAATGTCAATGTGTTAGGTCATCAAATGTACATATTTAATGTTGGCTAAGAAAAAAAACAACACATATGCTAAAAAATCTTCAGCATGAAATCTATAAGCAGTTCTCTTTTATGTTTCCATGTTTTGTTTTTATGGAAGTTATACAGCTACTTTCTTTTCTTTTAACTTCTTTACTTCTTTCTTCCATTTAATATACTTAAATATATGTGGAGTAAAAGGTTTCTACAGTGAAAAATAATTCACATGATATCTACTGCGACATAAATAGGCTTCAATAAAAAGAATACTGAACAACTTGAAATATTGCATCCCTACTTTTTGAAGTCTATTAAATCATCTCTACTCCAGAAATTTATGAGATTTAGTAATAATTTGTCATAATATAGAGATTACATTAATTCTGTCTGCTACCATGTAAAGAGATGAGTTCACATCTCTTCTGGAGAAAGCTGAGGCAGAATGTTTACTCCATGTTTTCCATGAGAAAAACAAAATAATACAGCTATTGAGTGTTTGGGGGAAATTATGGATGAGAAAGAAAGAAAATCGCTTAAGATCCTTTTATGGTAGTGGATCATAGAATTATGGGCGGCAACAGATCTCATGACCTTCTGTCTGTTGTCTGCAAGCTGGAAACCCAGGAAAGACAGCAAAGTCAAAGACTTGAGATCCGGAGAGCTAATGTCAGTAGATGTGGACTCCTACCTGGGTCTAAACGTCTGACAATGAGGACTTGAGGGTGGGTGAGACGATGACAGTAATAAGGTCATAGCTACAGCACCAAAAGAAAGAGAGAAAACTCAAGCTTTCTCTTCCTTTTTGTCCACTTCATGAGCTCAGGAGATAATGGCACTCACCCACACTGAGAAGCCCCATGTGTTTTTCTCAGTCCATTAGTCCAGATCCCAGTCACTTTCCCAAATGCCCTCATAGCCATGCACAGAAATAGTGTTTAACCAGCTCTCTTGGTTATCCATATTCCAAGCTAGTAAATGCATATAAAATTAGATTTTCATTCTAATTTTGAAGAGTTTTTTTTTGAACTGGGGATCAAACTCAGGACCTTATACTTGGCAGGTAGGCACTTGTGCCCCTGAGCTATCTCCCCAGCCCAAGAATGTTAATCTTCAAGAATGATATTTGTAGGTAAATAAATTTGTCCACATTATAGCTCTTATTCTTTAATGGAGCTAATATCAGTTCGGATATTTTTGACTCCAAATAATTTATAATTTCCACCTAGTTGAATTATTTTCTTTTCAAATCTTTTGGAATGTTGTATAAATAAAGCCCAATAGAGGAAACAAATTATTAATACTTTGATGGGTAATGGGTGTTCGCTCATCTTTCGTGGCTTTGCCATCCTAGAATAATTTAGATAGTACAGATTTAAATGTCCTCAGTTCACATCTTAGCTTCCTAGTTTTGCTACTCATAAATGGAATAACTTTGGTCAAATTATTTTTGCAGTTTTAAACTTTCATTTCCTGATCCATAAAATGATAATCTTATCTGCATTGCAGAAATGTTGGAAAAATTAAATAAGGGCATATTTTGGACTATATATGCCTTCAGCTCTTGTCAGTTGAATATTTTTATATTCAAAGAATGTTACTATATCAAGAATTAATAGCCTAAGTTGTGTCAAAACTTTAAGATTCTATGTAATATGTTTGAATGTGTAATATTATAATTAGGCCTTCAATAAGAAAAGTTCATTAAGCTTCTTGTGTGCTAAGTTGTATTAACCTCATTTAACCCAGTCAAGTTCTGTAGTCCCAAATGCAGACATTTTTCGACAATCTGTCCTCTTCGTGTTTGCATAATTTAATTTTTCCAGATTTAACAATCTGTCTCTGTGCTCTTCAGCTTGTACCTTTCCTTGCTAAGCCTCTTGATTCCTCCTACCTACCAAAGAATAACAGAAAGTAGCCTATCCCTAACCTGATTTCCTTTCCCATTTAGCATCTGACTACAATCCAATACTGCCATTTAGGTTAGACGGTCAATCTTTCTAGCTCATTTTTTCCTTCTAACACTTAACAGCAATATGGTAGGACAGTGTGTGTGGCTAGTTGACAGCCCCACTGAAATTTGAGATGTGAATCTCTGAAAAACAGATATAAACAGAATATCAGGATGGCTTTGTTTCAGCTTGAGGGATGAATTGGTAATTTCATTACAGTATAATACCATTCTGAAGGGTGCCATTGGTTTAGTCTCTTCCCATTGACTGTAAAAAAGAAGAGTTGGACAAACAGCACCAATTCTGTGTTAGGTGATGTTAGCATTCAAAAATTATAGAAAATAGCATTGTTTCCTATGTATAGTTGTAGCGTTTCAAATTTTTTGAACTAAGAAGTAATACTTTTAAGGACTTTGGGATTTTTATGAGCACATATGTGGTAATTTCCTTTGGAGCTCTTTTTTAAGTTGTGAGACTTCAGTATTTGCTTAGGAAACTATTCTTCGCCTACAGTACTGTAACATTTGTTAGTTCAGCAACCCAAATGTTCTCTCCACATTGTGTAGGTGTTATGCTTTTTGTTGATAATGTGCTATTATTCATTTTCTACCAATATTTGGAAAATAAATGTAGAGTCTCAGAAAGTCAGTGCATGTCAGTGTGGATTGCTAGTCAGGGAAGCCTTTGCTTTCCATGTGTGTTGGAGGGAGGCAGAAAGGAAACTTTTAGCTATTTGATGAAGCATGTTTTATGGGACTTACAGTGGAACTTTGACATTCTTAGACACAATTTCTGTGGAAGTGCCCCTCCCAACGAGGGTGTTAACTTAGAGCACTTTCAGTTAGTTTGTCCTTGGAAGATGTCATGAAAGCCATCACTGCCTGAAACTCCTACCCTTGTGTTTTCAAACTAATTTGCATTCATAGTAATTAAGCTTTCTTCCCTAAGAGTTCATAGGTTTTCAAAGGGGTACATTTTTTTGTGTGTATATTAAAATGTGTCTCTATGTGTCTTAAGAATCCTGAAGGGTGTTTATAGCAACTTTAAGCATGGTGATGAACTATGTAGAAATATAAATACTTTTGTCTTATAGCTGTAAAAATGTTTAGTAAAATAACTAGGGGAGGTTATATTGGTAGCAACCTAATCACAATAAATTCTGCTTGTTTAAAGTATTGGAAGTTAATTATTATTATTTTAATATATTATGGCTGGCTCAGTCTGCCCTGGGGATGGGGCTGGTGCAGCATGTGGTGCCGGGGATTGAACCTCAGTCTCTGTGGTTGTCTAAGCTTACCTAAGCAAGCGCTTTAGACCACTGAGCCATCTCTCTGGCTCATAAGTTAATTCTAAAAGCAAGAACATTTTTAAAATTGGATAAGAAGACTAATTACTAATTGGTAATAACATACATGGTTAGCATTTTCTGATCAGTTACCATGCCCTGATATCGTGACAAACCTACTGAGCATACCTAATGAACCATTACCTATTGAACAATTACATTAATTCTGGCGATATCCTCAAAAACCTAAAGGTTGAAAGAATTATGATAATTTCTCAATTCTGTGCAGCTGAGGGTGATTAGTATTCAGTCCAAGAGTGATCTAACCTTAGAACTCACACTCTCAGCTACCATGCTCTCTAGGCTTAAACTTTATTGTAGCTGAATTAAGGAAAATAAACCCATCAGAGAAAAGGACTTGAACATACAACCAAGCTACCAGAATAGAGTAATTTACAGATTAATTTAGGGTGATCACTTTCAATTTACATTGTACATGAGAATTATCTCCACAATATTTAGATATTTTATTAGTTGATATTTACAATGTATCATATTTGTATTTGTTTTAGTACAAATGTATATCACACCTTAATAATTTTTACATCCTTTTATCTCCTCCCTTTGTCCTAACTTCCTTGTGTTTCTTATCCATCCAATTTGAGGGTTTTTTTTTTTTTTTTTTTTTTTTTTTTTTTTTTTTTTTTTTTTTTTTTTTTTTTTTTTTTTTTTTTTTTTTTTTTTTTTTTTTTTTTTTTTTTTTTTTTTTTTTTTTTTTTTTTTTTTTTTTTTTTGGGAAGGATCTACAGGGTGTTCAGGGTCTCACTGCTAGATCAAACTCCTAGTGATGCTCCTGTTTACAGCCTCCCAAGAGCCGGGATTACAGGCCCCATGACTGGTCTCACTTGCCTTCCAAGCATGGCCCCGGGGGCAAGGCCAGTAGGGCAGGCCCCTGTGCCTGCTTGCAGGTGCTTTAATCCACCATTCATTAGTTGATCAGTATCTAAGGCATTCCCGAAGTTTAGCTCTTTCAGGATCTAAGCCTTGGGGTCCAATTTGGGGTACAAGCTTGTACCACAGCCTCTGGAGCGGCTCTGTGGTCCTCTCCACCTGGCCTCTGTCTAGGGTCCCAGGCTGCACATCTGACAGCGTCTAAGTCTAGCTCTACACCTTTCTTCTCTCTGGTCACTGGCACATTGGGCTGACAGCAGTGGTAGGGTTCCCTCACTGTGGAGAAATTTCCCCAATTTCCTAAGCCTCAGGGGCATCCAGGGATGATGAGGAGATGCAAGCTTGAACTGGATGTCTGGGTCAGTGATAAGGACTTGGAGCTTCTGTCCCATTTGCTGTAATGTTCTGTGTCAGTGCCGAAAGAAACGACGAGAAGGCCTGATGAAGGTAGCTCAGAGGACTCACTGAGATTCTGTCCCCAGTGAGCAAAGAACCTCTGAAACAACTTGGCTTTATTTAGGATATTCTGCGTGATCTCATGCATAATCACCTTAGCAAAAAGACGACCACATGCGGAACCATGATCTTCATTAACTTCCATCCTAGGGCTCACTAAGGGTTCAACCAATAGCATTTCAAGAAAGGGAGAAAGCAACAGAGAACCCACAGGTGAAGCTGCCCTACCACAGCTGCCTTTGGCCCCGTCCATCACACTCTGCTTTTTGAAACTCCCATCAGACTACACCCATTCGCTCTAGTTCCCTCTGGTTCTGAATCACTAGAGCATCCCTATCGCGGGTACCCTTCCTTGCACAACCATCTCAGCCTTGGAGTCCCTTTCACAGCAGTGCATCTGGGACCTGCCTGTGCTGGGGTTTGTAGTGGTTAGGGTGAGCATAAACTGGTTTCCATCCCCACATGCTGCCCCTGAAGTATCTGAGGCATTTTAAAAAATGGTGCAATCTCTTCATCTATGCTGTTAGCAGCACAAAGAGTTAGGGCTGTAACAACAGCTTCTTCCTCCTCCTCTTCTTCTTTCTTATTCCTCCTCCTCTTCCCCCTTCTCCCCCGCTCCTCCTCTTCTTCTTCTGTTTCTTCTTCTTCTTCTTCTTCTTCTTCTTCTTCTTCTTCTTCTTCTTCTTCTTCTTCTTCTTCTTCTTCTTCTTCTTCTTCTTCTTT